>VMBQ01004602.1:70231-81437 GCA_007657795.1 Dreissena rostriformis
GGTACATTGATATTCCGCTACGTCACAAGCTGACAATGGCATTCCTTAAAATAAATTTCATTATATATTGTATTTATACAAGACAATTTTAATTGCAACGAATACGTTATAAAACATAAACTTAACACATAAGTTAAAGTTGTTGCATTAATTTGTGTAACGCTTTTGAGGGTGCGGGTGGGGACTGGGGTTTTTCCTTCTCAATCTGTGCTGTAAAACTTCTATACTATGTAGGAATATTATTGTCGAGGATATTCAATAATCATCTCAAAAGCCGTAAGAACCTTATGTTCTGACATAAGGTACGTCCATCTAATTTATCTTATATAACAATAAGATCCACGACTGCTTAGTCGCCTTTCCAACTTTCAATAATAAGCATTTTGACTTACATACATAACGCTGCTAAAGACACATTTTAAGAAGATCTCTAACAATGAATGCTATTAAACTGTTTAACTTCGTTTGTATTGGAAATCTTTAAGAAACTTTACTGGTAACGTCATTAACATCTGTAAATTGCCGTGCCGTTTGCTTGTTACGTGACGTAATTTGTCAATGTCGATGACGTCATTGAAAAGGGCGGCAACGTGGCACGATTTAAAGTTCATCAAGACACGTCGAAAAGCGTTGGTCCCGTCTTAAACATATATAGAATGACCTTGCTCTTTTCGGTCTAAGGCGCCACTGTGACGCCATTGCTCAAAGTCGGTGACGTCACTGGGAAGGTCGGCGACGTGGCACGTTTGAAGCACTCACCGATATGCGTCGAATAGCATTGGTCCCGTCGTTTACATATATACATGGGCGATGCAATAATAGAGGTTCTAACATGTCAGTGTGACGTCATTGGTGAAAAAATGATGACGTCATTTGAAAGGTCGGCGACTTGGCACGTTTGTATAGCTCACCGGGACGCGTCGAATAGCATTGTGCCCGTCATAACATCTTTAAATTGCCGTTCCCGTTGTGTTCCAAGGTGCCGCTGTGACGTCATTTTGCAATGTCGACGACGTGACTGAGAAGGGTGGCGACGATTAAAAAGCCCATCGAGACGCGTCGAATAGCATTGGTTCCGTTGTTAACATCTATAACATTGCATCGTCTTTTGCGTTCTACGGTGCCACTGTGACTTTATTGCTCGAAGTCAATGACGTCACTAGGAGGTTCGGCGACGTGACACGTTTGCAGAGCTCGTCAATACGCGTCGAATAGCATTAGTCACGTCGTTCACATCTATAAAATGACCGTGCTCGTTGCGTTCTAAGATACCACTGTGATCTAATTGGTCAAAGTTGATGACGTCACTGGGAAGGTCGGCGACGTGGCAAGTTTGCATTAGTTTTCCCGGAAGCACGTTTTAATATAATTTAGAAAATTTGCTCAGTGTAGAGATTAAATAAAATTTACATTTTTATTTCGCAATACAAAGGACATCACTGTTCAACCATATGCCTAGCGAAACTTATATTTTAAAGGCTCACACTTAGCGGTAAATTTGTTATAATTATAGCTTTAATATGTGTGTGAAGAAGTAACAAATACCGTCACAATAATGCAAAATGAGAAACCATAAATTCTTATAAAATAGGTAATTCACAAAATCGGTAGAATGTAAAACATACATAATTGGGCAAAACTGAAGTCAGGGACAAAGTTAGTGCGTTCAGAAATACTATACCCAGATAATGTATTACCATCAACGTTTTGCCTAAATTTCATGAATCTTTTAAATAAATGAAATGTATTGTTTTTATTTTGGGTATTTTTCATCATGCATAATGATTCAAATGTTGGTATACCATGACACCTATTTATAATACATTATTTCTGGTAAAATATAATTCGTCTTTGGCAAGATTAATCTTTACCGAATACGAATCTTATCCGATAATCTAGAAGCCTTCATATTAAATTCCTTAACATTAGTGATTTTTTTTTCTGCCGTAAATACGTAAAACCAGCTACCGTATTTATTAAGCGTTCAGACATTCAGACAGTGATCGAGATTGTTATCTATACTTTCGGGCAGGTTTTTATTAACGATACCAAATATCACAAGATGAATGCTCAACATGGTTAACAATTCAATATTACAAAGATTCTCTGAAACAAGCGAACCAATCAGCAAATGGAATAATGCCAACATGTTAAAAACGTCCATTGCAATCACTGAAACGGGAAAAAAGGTCACAACATCGTCCGTTCATGGGTTTGTGTTTTCTTGTTGTTTTCTTGTTTGTGATGATAGAGGTTTCATGATTGGTTTCGAAAAGTTGTTGCTATGTGACTAAACATTTGGAGACTTTGATAAACAAGAATTACCTCAAGACCGTTTGCTCGACTCTTGGATACTATAATTTACAGCTTCTGTCATTCACCTACACATTAAAATTATCAGTAGCATTACGCCGATAAATGGTCGATATGTATAGTTCGAAGCATTATATGATTATACGAGCTATCAATTATGTCGATTCATTGATTTTATATATACATCTTCAATGACTTCAAATCATTGGGCGGATTATGATTTTGCACATTAAACCACGAGTTGTTAAAATAACAATAAACTTCTTATTTATAGATGTTACGAAAAAGACTGGGTATATAAAGTGGTTAAATAAAAATGTATCGGTACAATGTGTTGACGGTATTAAATATGTAAACGCTTCGGTTTTACTGTGACATAATGTTGCTATATATGCGTGTTATATAGCCATTATAAATGAAGCATGCACCATAAAATGGTTTCATGGCCAAATAAAAGTATCATTAACATGTCTGTCGTATTTAAACAGATGATATCTACATGCGATAAGAATGCGAAATCCAAAACCACATAGCGACATGTAATACCACATTGAAATCAACATTCTAAATTCACGCAATAAAGGTGTCTGTTTTCCTTACGACTCTGCAGTTTTATCGGGGATGAACATTATGTACAACGTTTTACGTATTAATGATGGTGTCATGAGCACTTGAATTTAATATTTGTAAAATACGTTTTTGTGCTGTCTTTGTTGCTTTTTGTCTTAAATATACTACATATTGGCATCAAATTGTTTGTTTTTGGTAAATTTGATGACGTTCACCCTTTGTTCTGATAACAATGCTCATCTTACGAGGTCAGTAACAAGCCATTTACACAGATGTGTGTGTTAAATCGTATAACACGTGCTTTTAATTGAATACTATATCTTACATACAAATGGACTAGCGCTATTACTATAAGTGATCATTGCCATGAAATAGCTCGTCGACAAATACCTGCCAAATACCGTCATATCCTTTACACTGTTATACAGAGGTTTGGTAACTGGATATTCCCTTGTAACTGAAAACTAGGATGTTATGATGTTTAATGACATGCAAGGCACTTGTTGTTTACAGAACACCTGCGTTCTATATAAAGCAAACATGACATATATCATTCTCCTTCATAATTGCTTATATACAAAAGCCCATTTACATATCTGAAATACATATGAACGCTACAACAGTCACCCATTGTATATTATTCATATTCGACATATCGTTTTCCTCTTCCGTATAATATATTCAACAGTGAACAGTTGATAACAAATATGATTAAAAGAAGAAAATTAAGTCTGTGTAGATGCAGTAGGTCATACCCCGGACATGTAATCTTAATCTTAAGCCTGCAGAGGCTTTCAGCGATAAGAGGTACGTCAACAAGATACAAAAAGGTTGTCGCAAGCTCGAGAAGCTTTTTCTTGTTTCTATTTATGGCAATATGAATATCGTTTGTATTTGAATGGTTAATCTCTTGAATTGGGTTATTTAGTTCACATATATTCAATACTTAATGTAATATGTTCAGAATATGTAAATTCAATGACATGAAACATAATAGTATGCATATGTAAATACCCTTTCCATTCATCAGAACAATGATTGTGGGGAAATAATGTAATAACTTGCATAAAATTTGCATATAAAGAATACAAATAATAAGGGAATACTTAATAAAGGAAGAACTTTCCCCAACCTGTATTGTGACCATGAACATGGGACGTGGGTCTTTTATGTAAAACTCTATTATGGCTCACCTTGATATTGCCCCCTTCTGCAATTTCTATTAAAACAGCCTTCTGCTCTGTTCAGAGGCTTATCATAAAACTAACATTTTTATACCAGCGTATAAAATAAGATAACATATAGCCGTCATGTCACACTGAACCAATGAGACTTAAAAGAGGATTGATGAAATGACTCGGAAAGTGGGAAAGAGACACTAAGGTATATAGTCATTTGAAACATCGTCATGACTGAAATTAAATAACATGTCAGGTTAATTATGTGTATCCTGTTGCATAACGTGTCACCAAACATTTATATATGAACAGTATCAATGTACACAATGTATAGCTTTACCTGTTGTGTTTTTGATTCCGTAATCCTGAACTGATAGATGTAATCAGAGCAGGATGTGCGTAAAAGGATTTCTAAAAACAAACTGCACCTGTATGGCTGTAGCAATATTACTGACTAATACTGTGACATCTCAATTTTTTACAATTCAGCAGGATACATATTGGCCACAGCAAAGAATTGTTTTCCGACTCAATCAATTAGATTTGTGCATGGTTAATGTTCCATTTTTGAATGACAACATTCCTAAGAGACATATACTTTCCAATTAGTTCACTTTGCAAATTATTCATTTTACGTAACCTTTCACTTAGTTATACAATTTAAAAAAATAACATATTTTTTCACGAACTACTAAAAAGGTTAACAACGATTTTCCAAAGATACAATTAATTGTTTTCAAAATATAATGTTAGCTGAAAATCACAATTGGTTAGCAGAATTTCTTATTCGTCATTTAATGGTGACGTTTCAAAACGGTTATGTAAATGTAGATATGCCAAATTGTTGTTAAAGAAAGTTATTTATCAAAAGAATTATACTCGGCTATGATTAATTATACTTGTCTATTGGATTTTTATATGGTTTGTGTGTTTGTCTTGTGGTTGGTTTGGTCACATTCAATTTCCTACCATTAGTCAATAATTTGTTTATTCAAGCTGAAAAAACACTTTATTTGACTCATAGAATCTTTTGCAGTTACATCTTAAACAACTATCTTTTTATAATTACTTTGTTTGGTACTATGTTAGCTGCTCTGACATACGGGCACGTAAAAATTATAATATGAAAACCGATTCAAAAACTTGTATGTGTATGCTTTATTAGACAATACTGACACATACATATAGGATCTGACATGAGTTGTAATACCATACCATATTTTATTAAACGAGTTCAGGAATTTTGTTAGTAAGCGAGCCTTTGGAGATCTTACTAACGAATTTCCTGGACGAGTTTAATAAAATATGTTATGATATGACATCGAGTGTCAGATCTTTTTTATAACATGCTTTTAAACTAAATAAAATACATCTTAATTGACCAAACAAATGCTGATATATCTAAAAGTTATTTACTATCGTGACGTCATTTCATGTTGACGACGTCATTTTACCAAAATAAAGTCATGCGATTGGTTAGTTATTGATTCTGTAGCCATTGAAAACGCTTAAAAATGTTGTATTACACATGTGTAATAAAAAAAACAACGTAATGTCTGTATTACATTTAAAACAAGGTATATTATGTTATAAAATACCGGGTGTGTTCCGTATGATCTGATTATCAAAGAATATTAGGACATTTTGGTCGTTCGTTCGTGTGTTTTTGTCGGGTCAGGTTCATGCTTTTAATGTTAACTTACATAACCTTTCTTTAGTATTAAAATATAACAACCTTGAAATAGTATTGCATACAAACATTATGTACAAGTAAGCGTACTCTAGCCGATTGTAATACTCCAAGCTCTACAAGCGTTGATTGTCTCATATACTAATACACATGTGTAAAATACCCAAATACTACTAGTTTAAGATAAACCCAACTTGGACATCAAAACTGGGACCGGAAACGGCTGTCATCTTGAAAAAAATTCGACGCCATCTTCTATCTTCGGGTGGATCAAAGGTTTTATTAAAAACCCACATCAAACTGAGTGTTCATACCAAATTGCATGTTTCCTTACTGATTTTCTAGATCATTTTGTATAATTATGTAAGCTGCCAAACTTGTTCACATAGATTGAGACCAGAAATGGCGACAATCTTGTAACTGCACGCCATCTTTAATTTTTGACTAAAAGGATTTTATCAAAAGTGTGTATCAAACTTAGTGTTTATACCAAATGTTATGCTAATTGAAGGTTTGCACAATTTGTACGCACTGTTGCTTAAGATATACCCAACATGGCTGTATAGATTGAATCGGAAATGGCGGCCATCTTGAAAATGGCCGCCATTTTGAATTTTTGAGTGTCTGACGATTTCAAAAGTGCATATTAAACTGAGTGTTAATGCAAAATGTCATGCTTGCTTACAGATTTGCAAGATTTTTATGCTAATTCTCCTAACTATATGTACTCCGCATGCATATAACCACGAAAACAGCGTCTTGTAATAACTTTAGAAGTTTAAAGTGGTTGATATTATGATGAGTGAATAAATAATGCGACAACGACTTTTTATACGTCGTTTCAACAAGTTGACTTCACCCCAATAACCGACAAGGACTTTCCGAAATAGTGCAATGGACGGTCCAATTATCATTACCAATAAACTCATTGACTACAATTTCATTACGTGACTAGTATACATTGACAAATGGGTATATACACATCTATTTTCACGTGTTTTATCTGGATACAAAATGCAACAAACATTTATTTTAGATTTAGAATACAAACAGTTGTTTGTTTCGAGTACAGATGGCAAGAAGAAAGTATGATGCCTCAACCAAACACAAGTTTATTTGTGGCCTACGTAGAATTAATCATTTGAAAGTTTTTTATTTTTAAAGCTTTCTGTCTTTGGCATTAGTTTCCCAACGATGCACTTATATTTTACCTGACCAAAAACTGTTCCAACCATTGAATTTATTGCGTATGGATTGTTGAACACCATGTGAAGTAAACATGTTGGAGCAATATGACATTTTAGCATGACACATGCTATTTAAGTTCTGATTTATGTGTACTTTCTTGTCATGAACGCTTAACCTGTGACCTATATTTTACCACTGGATAATATTGCGACGTTCTAATCTTTAAAATTATCACTTTAAAGCTAAATAATTGGTAATCAATCCATGCATCCAAAATATGTACCTGATTAAGAACGTGTGAAAAAATCGATAAAAAAATAAATCACAATTTACACATAGGGTATTTAACTTAAAAAAGACAAGAAATGAATGGTCACATTGTTGACCTTCTTGCTATCGTCAAACGTGCCGTTTTTGCTTGATCATATATCAAAAACGGAAGGGTAAAAGAGTATTAAAGGCAACTTGAAAATAAAAGTTCATATTAACAATGATTACCACAATGGAAATCTGACAGTGTGTAAATACGTGTTTTGAGGTTTTCCTTTTATAATACTTTAGTTTATCAACATAAATGCAATAAAATACATGGCTTTCGTATTTGATAAATGCATACTAAATACATTATACATAAATAATATTCATTCTTGAAAGTATGGTTTCATATTAACAATGATTACCACAATGGAATTCTGACAGTTTGTCAATACATGTTTTGAGGTATTCCTTTTATAATACTTTATTTTATAAACATAAATGCAATAAAATACATGGCTTTCGTATTTGATAAATGCATACTAAATACATTATACATAATATAATATTCATTCTTGAAGGATGGGTATATGAATTTATTCTTTTAGAAGACAAACCAAAGCAGCCAGACAAGCAAATTAAACTGCAAAAGAATGAAAGGAGACCTCAGGAAACCCCAACACCACAGTCGAAAACGCCGCAATCAGAAAACACGCGTTCGCTTATTGACGATGCTATGCACGAAGCTGATGATATCACAGACCTTTTCCAGCAAATCATTGAGTGTGTGCCAACTCGAAAACCAGACCGTAAAAAGTTACGTTTAGATGGACTAGTGAAATGTAAACCGGACGGCTTCGATAGACCTTCGCCAGATGGCAAGAAAATGCCAGGCGTGAGTAGCGATTTAACGCCCGACGTAGAAACTGACGGCTTGTGTGGACATGACGTCACAGGTCTCTCAGATGGACCAACGTTACCTACAGGAGGATTGCATGAAGTCGAGGATGAATCGGACGGCGAAATCGGAGACCAAAACGACAAACAACGTGTTTGTAACGCCATCGCATACAGGCTCAAAACTATTGGTGATTCAATTGCTTTCAAGCGATCATCCGAATCAGACTTTGAAGTGGAAAGCTACCGGCATGGGCGACGACGTTCGAGTAAGTATTGTCATAATATTGTATATAATTGTTCACTTCTTTATAAGGGTTTGTGTTATTGCTGTGTACTTTGTAATATACTTAGATATGGTCAGTTAAATGGAATAGCGTTTTGAAGACACCATTTGTTACGATATTTCATTAACGTTCATTATTTGGTGTTAAGGTTTGGACTTGTTCCTTATTAAAGAGCTGCGAAAGTATGCTGACGAAAATCCCCTCTTCAAATCCGCCGAGGTATACTTCTCAAATTGTAATGAATAAAGTATTAGATGCATGCATTTACTTATAATATGAATGACGCAAATATCATGTCAATATCCATTTTATTGGCCACTTAAAGTATTGTGAATGGTATGTTAAATGATTACATAAAATATTATTGTAAGTAAAAAAATTGTTATGTGCGTATGACGATCAATTTAAAAGTGTATATGTAATTTAATGATTTACTTGGTTCTACTCATTTTTAGCTCGGCTGTTTTCGAAGAAAACCCGAGGTATTGGCATAGCCCTCTCGTCTTCCGCGTCGTCGTCGTCGTCGCCGAAGTCGTCGTAGTCGTCGTCGTAGTCGTCTTCGTAGTCGTCGTCGTCCGAAAACTTTAACATTGGCCATAACTTTTGCAATATTGAAGATAGCAACTTGATATTTGTTATGCATGTGTATCTCATGGAGCTGCACATTTTTAGTGGTGAAAGGTCAAGTCAAGGTCATCCTTCAAGGTCTAAGGTCAAAATCACCTTTTTGCATGTGTATCTCATCGACCTGAACATTTTTAGTGGTGAAAAGGTCAAGGTCAATGATGACCTTCAAGGTCAAAGGTCAAAACAACAAAATCCAAGCACCCACAGCCGAGAGTTGGCATCCGCTCGACGGTGCTCTTGTTAAAAAAAGGCGACGTTGAGGACACAGTCTGTCTGTCTGTCTTTCTGTTTGCAAATAAACGGGTATACTTTATTGTTGAAGGCCCAACTAACTGTTGCACCTGTTATTTTGCCGGTCATTAAAAGTCTCATCAAAGCGCTCTCGTACAATGATTTCAAGCAGGCTGTGACGCGTGAACTGACCGATACCATTGGCTGGCAGCAAGTAAACAACATTTATCTAAAATATATAACAAAACACACTGCATATGTAAGGTTTTTGCTTTTTATTGGTTTGTGAACGTTTGGTACTAAGATAACATAATTATATGTACTTAAGTTATATACTTACCTACTTTGCCTATTTTAGTTTATTAAAGACGGTTAAAAGGACTATGAATTTTGCCATACTTTTGCAATTTGTACTATCTTTGTTAGCAGATATAAACATCAGAAGAACGAGCCTTCTTCGCTTTATTCCGATAAATAGCTGAGTCAAACACGTAACTACTGTAAATCATTATATTTTAGAAGTTATACAGGAACAGTTTAAATAAACACATTCTTTCCATTCCAAAGTCCAAACTTACATTTAACCTGGCCTTCGAACGAAAATTAAAGCAGATTTGTGAATATTCATTATGTAAATATCCCTTTAATATGTTCTGTAAATAATATGTATTGCAATATCAAGATGTTTCAAAATTCCATGACTGCCTTTCATCATTGTATCTGTAGTTACGTAACACATCTTATAGTTTTGTTATTGTCACTACATTATAACATAATTGTTAAATGCCCGTGAAAACGTATTCTTGGTTAAGATACTGATCGACAATAATCACTTCACTTCACACTTGGCGAGCGCTGGTCATTTCTCATACAGGTGGCGTGGTACACATACCTAGTCCAGATGTCCTTACTGGTGGTCAATGGCGGAAAGTGGGCCGGTCAGTCCTTTAGAGGATATGCAACCCGATATTTCCGGTCAAATATTCGTCCGTTTATAGAAAGCAGGCCCAACGGATGGGTAAGGTCTTTATTTTATCAAAACTCGCAATTGAAATAGGTTTATATAACACTATATTCCGTAATTTATCTCAATGTGTATAAGGATTAAAAAAAAGACATGATAGCATAAATCATTGGGTGAAATTATACCACATGAGTACATGTAGCGTAACATGCTTAATATTCGTGCCGGTATTTGTTTCAAAAGATACATGAATATTGTTTTAAAACAACACTTAGTGGTTCAGAATGAACATGATGCTTATCAACACAAGGGCTTCGAATTAATCTAAAGTTTTGTAATACATGGAAATATATTAAACCGAACGGTTCTGGGGGAGACACAAGTAACAAACGCCAACTGTATTTAAAACCGTAAGTTTGGGAAGGAGTTTGCTATATAACCCATACTTTATTTTTAGGAATCAATATACAAAGTGGCGGATATCAATACGGAACTTGACTAAAAAAAAACATGCTGCGCAAACCCGATTTCAACCACTGAATAGCTAGAAACCATCGTATTAACATGACCGGGACGCAGTTAGAATATTAGCGAGAACATCGTGCAGAAGCCTGGAATCAACATGAAGCAAACAATAAACATAACAAATGCAATTATATTTGTTGACGCCTAAAGTACTGTCAATAAAATTGTGAAACCGGATAAAGGATGAGAAAGTGGAATTATGGCCAAGGGTATATGTACAATCCTTATGTTTTGGTACCGGGTAAAGATTTAAACAGTGAAATGGCGCCCACAGCCGTATGTACAAACCTCATGGACAATCATTTGATACCCTTTAACGTTTGGACTAGTGAAATGATGCGAGAGGGAATATGCACAAACTTCATGGATACTAGTTTGTCAATGGGAAGAGCCAAAACGGTGACATGACATGAATTGGTGCATATACGTTACATATGTAAACACCGTTATGAAGAGCCCGAATTGCAGCATGATGAAGTTT
>VMBQ01004603.1:0-79344 GCA_007657795.1 Dreissena rostriformis
ATATATACGCAAGAAATTTATACACAAGAAATAGTAATTTAGAAGAATGTTATATTTGCTTTTTACTGCTTTGTAACCTATTACTAAAATTCATATTCTGTAGTTTATGTTAATTTTTGTGGCGTGGATCGTAAATGAAAATGACGAATTTACTTTTAACATGTATAAAACAATGTGTCAACGAACTTTCGTTAATTGAGCTTTTTCAAGAATTTGTACTTTTGATATTTAAATTAGTGTCAATATGAGTGTGATGCAATATCGGTATTATATTTCATTTTAAATTAACATACGTTTTCAACATTCATATACATGCCCACATATGGAACATTGTGTCAAATTTTCATATATTATCGTAATGAAAACGGGTCATCAAAAAATTGATGTTATCTGTATTTCTTATTTTACTTTGCATATATTTTGCAGCTAGATACATTAACAACTTTAACAACCTGTAAGAGAAATAAAATGATTTTAATGCAGCTACTTGCAGTGCAAAACACATGTTTGAAAAATGAATGATTATGCCATCCTGATAGTGTGTGGATGTTCTTATTTAATTGATTGAAGCTAACAGCATTCACTATATAAACCGTATGTTTAAACACAAGGTCTATTAAAAAGAAGAATTTGAAATATTTTATAATATTTTGTATCGATGAATCTTATTCATCTTTGCTTGGATACATTTTAGTTTGTATTGATAATTACATGTGAGTAAGTAAACAACACTCTATTATATTAAGATGGTTATTAATATCGACTTATTATGGTGATTGCTTGGTTCAAAATGACATGGTTTACATATTGTCACTTTTCGTAGAAATTACTTCGGGAGAAATTCTTTTCACATATGTATGTGTTTAGTAAACATTATCAAATTTATACAGAATTGTGTATGGGGTAGTTCTTTTAAAATTAAGGAGTATTTATCAAAAATTATAATATTTGGTTAAGTTGCAATTGTTGGCATTTATTTTGTTTACAAGCCCGCTTCAATTAAATACAGTTTAAATTTCGGATACTATATACACAAACACTGTGTCGCCAATTAAGTTAATATAATAAAATAATAGGTATAAAGTTATGTAAGTTATGATGTTGTCTTTTTCATCCAACATCTAGTGGAAATAAGTTAAAACGTATTTCGCGTTTTCCAAAAGTGTTTCACATTTGTGTAAAATTTGTCCATTCCTCAAAAACGAGTTTGGTAGGAATTCTCAAATTTTGTTCTATAAAGCAACACAACCAAACCAATGAGAGGGAATAAAACTAAAAATCGACATCAAGTTAATCAAATTCGACTTTTCAATTTGTGATATGATGTTTAGATTGATCGGAGAACCAGACCTTTCGGTAGCTTTCGTATAATTGCTCAAGAATATTAAACTCCAAGCTATTTGTTGACCTAACAATTGTTGCGTCTTTCTGTTCCTAAACATCAGAAATCACGCGAGTTAATTGCACATGTATACAGAGAGAACTTGCCAAGGAATACTGTTACTTTAGTTAAAGTCTGTTAAGAATTAAAAAAGTCAATGATGTTTTAACTGCATCAGATCTGACTGATTGGGCGCTAACTGCACGTACTTATCCATCTATAAGTGTCTGTAAGGCATATAACTTATCAATGAAATATATTTTAAACACTTGAGATCACCAGAACGCCGCGTACTCATGGTTTGCGTTTGAAATACTGTGACGTTTGAAATCCGTCGGCAAATCGATCATTCGTGAGTTTGTCAGTCAACTTTTTGTTTTTGAAACGGCAGCTCCTCATGACCATCTAGTCATAATCTGATGAAACAAACTTTAATGTAGTAATCATTGATTCAACCTTCTTTTATTTTTTTAAAAATATGGTGTTTGTCCTTTACTGAAGGGCTAGGCATAAACGTTTTTTTTTTGTAAATGAAAACTTAAAAACCTCACATTAAGGTCTTCTACAATTTTATATACTTTCTAGTATGTTTTTGGGGTACCAACTGACCCCGCTCCGTAGTTAAACACTTCAAAAAGACTTGAATGGAAACAATTGAACATACTTCTTTCATTCGCAACGCTAAAGGCTGTCTTATTTGATATGTAACATCATCTAGAGGTCGTCTACAAAGTTTATTCCAAATTTATCTAGAGCAAAAACCAGTATCGCCTTGAGATCACCAGTTTAACAAATACAAAGGACATTCCTTTAACAAATCATGTCTGTTCAATGCTTTCATAATTGATACGAAGAATCAGCATGCTGTTATATACAAAGTGTGTTCAAATCATGCTAATGGGGTAAAACCTTGCTTAGCTCCAGTGATATCCAGTCTAACAAAGACTTACATTTGATAACATCCTTTGAAATGTTCTTTTCTAAATCCGCAGAGCCTACTTTTTTCAATTTTCGACATGCAGCATTATTTAGAGGGCTTGTGAACAATAATTTTTTGCGTCATGTATTTGGGTAAAAATTGCCACGCCCCATGTACAGCATTTTAAAGGTAGCGTATATACACAAATTACTTTTAACAGCTTCTTCCCTTACACCAAAAGGTCCAGAGCTTTACCATTTAATACGAAACGTTAGATATTGAATCTTCTTATTATTTTCTTTCAATCGCGCCATTGTAGTGCAAACTTGGCACACCCCAGTGGACAGCCGTCAAAATATACTTTTTAATCAAAGTAATTGTAAAAAGTTGTCACAACCCGGTTGGTTGTGTGGAATGTTTAATATAAGCGTATATAGCAAGATTACTTTTAAAATCTGAAACAAAAAGACCGAACAATAATATATTTCGCATTGGGATACCGTGATGACCGTCGTCCAACCGTTCTTATGTCTTTTGGGTCATGCGTACATATGTCCACTTTTCATTCAAACGGCATCTCCTACTCCACAACTTGGCAGAATTGCACGATTTTTCAAGAATGAGCCTAAGGACAGATGTATAAATCGTTCAGATCCGTAGCGTATGTAGGTCACCAGAGATAATAATAGAATTTTAAAACGAAAACTTACAAAATATCTCTAAACGCAAATGTTGTTTTAATTTGTTTAACGCATGCTCGGTAGGAAGAAAACCAGCAACGCTATAGGTTCAACGTGATTTATATAGTCTTAGAGCGCGCAATAACTTCAAATATTTTCTCTAAAACCACACGGCCCTGTGCATTTATTATTGTTTAATTGCATAGTGATCCTCAACTATGTCTGTGCATGGCATATTGGTTGTGTATTTGTACCGCCATTTTGTGAGAAATTTGCACACAGTTATCCTGAAACAATTCAGAAACTAAACATTATTCGTTTTCAAAAAGTAAACATAACTCGAAGTTCATAGTGTCTCCCTGAACACCGTTTTAATAAGCTTTGATGCTCATATTAAGTATTGAGTGCAAACATATCAGCACCACAAGAGGGGTTACTTTTTTGTTGTGAAACTTGTTGAATTTACCTCTTACTCCACCATTACACTATGTGCAAAAAAGAATGCTAATCTGAGTATTGTTTTTGTTGGATTGAGAATGTTTTGTACGCCATTTTGCTTATATGAACCATTTTACCCCAAGGGAAATGTTTTGAACGAACTAGTTAAAGGACACATATTACACACACATTTTAATCATATTTGCCTTATAGTTTCATGGATGTTTATACAATTAATACAAATTAAACAGGTGCTTTCAGTTAAGAAGCCAGGGACAAACACATAGATAGAAATACACTAACTTTAAAACTGTTCGCCTTTTGGTTTCACAGATTTTATTGCTGTTGTGCTATACCTTTTCATATAACATTTTACTAACTTCCGATCCCTGGAATTGCTAATTTTGACCCCATGCGAGTTATTGGAACAAAACGTAATTGATGACCCCAATATGGTATTATACTAATATGCCGATTTTTACAGCTTTCAGTCTGGTTGTTTTTCAGAGAAAAAACTGTCAGATATATTTTTCTTTTAGTCTTTAAAAATAATATAACCCCTTTGGCGTTTCTCGTTTTTGGGGACATGATTTTTACAAACATTCTTTTTTACATACGTCATAAACAAAATACTAAAAATAAAAATACACACAAACACACACACACACACGCACACACACACACACACACAAACACACACACACGCAACANCACACACGCACACACGCACACACACACATGCAAAAACGCATACATCCGCCTGTGTCCACACAGCCACACAAGCCCTTAACACGCATGGACCATATTTTCGAACGTTCAAGTGGTCCGTATGTGTCTTGATTTGCAAATGCATAATATCGTTTATTTATTATTTATTCTTTACTATCATCATGCATCTTGACAGTAAAAAAGTGTTTACAAATCGCGAAACACCACCATAGTTCGTTTGAGACCGGAACACATCCTTTTTTCACAATACACTAAGCAATAACTTGACAAACTTTAAATCACACTTATAGCAATTTATAATCTTCGATTTATGTTTGTGTGTGAACGTAAAATCGGTTTACCGCTTCTCTTTTTTACGAGTTCGCTGTTTACCGCACAACTCGTTGTGTTGCCCATTATAATCAATAATCTATTGAACATTTAAACTGCGGTAAACTTTTTGTGGTAAAAATCGCTTTAATAATGGTTCACTGCGCATTTTTTACAAAAATGGAGGAACATTGAGTACCAAGCGTTTTCCATAGTCTTGAAATTTGTTAAAACGTGAAATGTATAATATTCTGGACATGACCTGGTAGTTTGTTCATTGAATGTACTTTATTTGTGCCTATTATATAATTATTAATTAGCCATAAATGTTTATTACGTGTGTTTCGTTCACTGGTTCCGCATGTTTATTTATTTTCCTCTTTTATGCTCTTTTTTGTTTAATCGTCTATTCATTATTTCAGAGTTAGTATCCTGCAGGCGATTGAAAACTTGCATAGGTATAAGATTAGAAAAGAGTTTAAGTAAAATGTTCGATTACAAAAATGACAGAAAATATTTTAAGCACATTACTATATATGTGAAATGTTATTGTCTTTTGCTTTGCCAAGTTATGTTTTGCTTATAACATGCACACACATATAATAATCATACGAAGCATTTCAATTCTTTACTATAATGTATTATGTCATATATGTTTTATGTGTTTAGGGCATATTTGGATGTCACACAAAACGAAACATCAAATGTTGGGTTAGTTTTGGTTTCAATCCAACATGCTCAAGAGACGCTACGTATAGTAGAAAACCGCTACACATGCATCTCTCAAAGGTATGTATTTAAATTAAGTTTAACCATCTGATTTTGTGTTCTTAATAAAATCACAAATAAGCGCCTCTTTTTTTTCAAGTATATATTATAGTTATGTAAACGTGAACATATCTTACTGGTTAGTATTACGCATATGTTGTTATTGTAATGGACAAATGGCTGGAAGATTCAGTTCGTAAGTGAACATTTAAGGAAGGAGACATGATAATAAGAGCACACGATACTCACATGAATCTAAGGTACCATATGGTAAATGTACGAGTGTTACAAAATATATATATTAATATATCTGTAAAGTGTATATCATCTTTAGTTTATTGAATAAGGCTATATCAATAAACGTAAAAAATGTAAGGACAATGATCGAAATTGTTCACTGTAATGTGTTCACGCGGCATACGACAAACGTACGATAATTATTTTGCTGCGTCTAAACCTTGTGTTTTGCTCGACATAAAGGACATGGCAAATTGTTTAGAATTGTGAAGGTCACAATATCAGACCTCACGTATGTTACACACTCTAAACAGGTCCTGTTTTTCGTGTATGCTTTAAATAGACACGAACGCTTGAAAAGTTAGAGTACATGCGCTTGAGAAGTTAGAGTACATGCGCTTGAGAAGTTAGAGTACATGCGCTTGAGAAGTTAGAGTACATGTATAGAATTCAAAAATGCTTGTGGTATGGTTACAATTATGGTTTAATCACAAAAATGTCTTCAGTTTCGGCAACATCTTTTTGCGTTGTATACATGGAGAATCAAACAATTGAATACGTTTTCCGAAGTTGATAGAACTTAACTATTATAGTAATTTCTGAAAGAAATCATGATTCAACAATTGAAGTGTGTAAAGCTATTTTAGTTTGATTTTTTAAACTATTGTTGCAAGGGCGACAGCAACAAACAACGTCATTAAAGCATATTTCTGGCTAAATTAATCAATAGCAGGAATATGGTAATTAATTGCAAATATATTGTATTTTACTTTTCAACGGCTATACAAAAACATGTAAATCTTCGGAAATGATGTTCATTACTTATAATCTCTTGGCGACGACGTGTGCACACATTTATTGAGAATCATTATATTAAGTTATAGAAGAGACCGGCGACCTGCATCAGCCTCCGAGAATCGTAGTCAAACTAAACTTGAAGAGCGAACATCAAATCGAGAAAGCATAAAGCCACTTTCGTGGGTTTGTATAATCCGATGTTAATAAATGCAATCATCTTAAAAAAATAAACCGTAAAATATAAACTTAGTTTCATACATGAACAAAGGATAGTTTTAACTTCAAAGTGAACACTTAGCTTATTGTGTCATGATCATGTAATACATGTTAGATAAACATGTTTAGTCGTTTTGGCTAATTTGTTGCATATTGTAATCGGTCTTTCTTATTAAATGACTAACGATTGCTTCAGGAGTGGCAATCCTTTAAACTGGTTTTATCCCCCAATGTTTTGCATATATATTTGCTAAGTGGCTACTCAGCTTTGATCAGTATTCTAGTTAATGTTTTGTTGCATGTAATTCGTGTATTGTCTTACAAGAATAATATTGAGTATGTACAGCAAAAAACACATCGGATTGGCAGTATGCATCTATTAAACGCGCATATGGCATAAACTAAGCAGATGTATCAAGCTGTCTGCTGCTAAGCTATTTTAAAACTTATACAACACTACATACATCTACCAAAGTAATTGAAAATCATCAGTCAAATACCAGATAAACAATTTCAAAGCTTATATTAAGATCTGAATGGTAAATGATTCACTGGTGGTGGAGATCGGAACCCATATTGTTGCATATTAGCCAATTCGTAAAACACGTAAGATGAGTCTGATTTACAACTGATTTTTTTTCCTATCCATATTGATATGTTTTCTCAGCCGATGTTTAAGAGATGTCTCTCAAGTAAGCCTACATTATATTTAAATGTTTACGTTTTGGCTGGACAAAAGTTCTTCCTCAAAATGTTTAGTGATGGCGGATGTTTATTGCTAACATGTGTGTCAAGGCAACCTAATTGACGACTATTTTGGGATAGAATGTGATGCTACTTTCGTCAAGGTAAACGTTATTAAAATATACAAACGGTTCGGGCTAAAACAACTTAAGATGGAGATAAGGTGCTGACATTTTATTTGTAGGCAACATACACCCAGGCCTAATTTAAGAAATTATTTAAGCCAATCAGATCGTGACCAATGTAACTAAAAATCAAATTACTTATTCTAATCGATACCAATTTTGCGATGCTTGTCTGTAGGTTCCTTACCGTGACCGTTCTTGTGATTGAATTGAGGACCATTCGGGCTAAGCCCAATATGATTAATTATCAAAATATTGTACACATTTCATAGGATACATGTTTTGTGCTGATATTATGTGCGTAGGTGGTTTTCAATCAAGATTAGCTCGGAATTGCATTCGAAGCTATACGTCAACAACGTCGATGTCAATGTTACAAGACAATATCACAAATTTAAATTGAGTTTGCACTGACAAATTGTTAAAAATGTATTCTATGTTAATTACAAGCATTCCCAACTGGCGATTTAACAATTAACTTACGGTTTATATTTACATGATAACATAGTTTCGTGGAAGGTTTTTTGTAAAAAATTATTTCTTGTTAATAATACTACCATGTTGAACAATTTGGTTTCACAATCCATTTTGGGGCATTTTAAAAAGTCGTATGCTTATATTAACTATGATAATAATGCATGATTAAAACGGTTCAAATAGTTGATTCCTTTGGGAACTGCAACTGGTAGTCACAACATAATTTGATCTTTCACGTCCACAGTAAGGTTTTGTTTTTAGCATTTGGATAACATAATAATTCTTAAGGAGTATTGTGCTATTTCCTCAAATATTTCCGATATACTTGTGGGTTGTAAGTTTTCATCACTTATATTGTTCTATAATAAAACATGTTGAAGTTGTCCCGTTACCAACCAACATGTATTATAATTCAAATTAAATTATTTTTAACGGCAATACAACGATACATGCAATAAACATCTAATTGCCTTAGCGAAATGCAGTTTATGATATTATCAGCATTTTATGGCAATCAAGCATTCTTCAAGAAAAGTGTTTAATTTCTTTTTCATATACAGTTTTCACAATAGGTTCATGAATTCTTCATGAATTGCTGTGGACCATGTAAGTGTTAATGAACTGTCCCTAATTAACCGATGTGAAATACAGTTTATGATTTCATTAGCATCTCGCCACTACAATTTATTCTTGAATCTGAATAATGAAATTTGACACTTTAATAGTTCATCAAATGCTTATGATGAACTAATCATGAATTATTTCGAAACATTCTATAATTCATAAACTGTCATTGATTTGCCTTTGAAAATTGTTGTTCATGATTTCATTAGTATCGGAAGCCATCGGAGACTGTTAATAAACATGTTTTGAAAAATATTTGAATGTGTATAATGAATATTTACACCTTAACAATTCTTAAAAATGGCATGTTGAATCGATGAGGAACATTTAACAATCTCCTTTGTCTTACACGTGTGACATGCATTTCATGATTTAATGAGACATTGTAGCCAATCAAAAACTATTTTTGAACAGCATGATCATCATTAACATAATACTCATATGCAGCAGCATTGTCCTCGTCGTCGTCCTTCTCCTTCTCCTCCTCCTCCTCCTCATCACCATCATCATTAATGTTAGCATTATCATCATAGTCATCATCATTATCAATATACGTATTATCACCATCTTCATCAAAATCATCATCATATTAAAGGACACTGCTTCAAGAAAATGTCATAAAGGCATACACACTTTAGTGTTTGATTTTTTAGATGCTATCTAGGACAAATATTTTTACACAGTTTGGAATTCAAGAACAATTAATGAATGTCTTTTTCAAAACCTATTCATTATATATATATGTCTTTTAGCAATGCAGAATTTTTCGTGCATTTTTGTTTGAAATGTTTATATGAACTATCCATGAACAAATCATGAACGATTCACCATGAGCGGTAATGATTCAGTGTGCTAAGGTAGTTTTAATGTTAATGCTTAAAATAACATATTGATAATTTATGACAGTATTGTTTTCCAATGTTTTCCATTTATGTTTTTGTTTTACATATTTTAGCCAGGTTTTTTACGACCGAAATCCAGTGAGAATGAAGACATCATCTATCAAAGGAGCTCATCTGCGAGTTCATCCGCTTGGTATTATTTAAAAAATTCCTGAAAATCAAACATTAAGTGGTAACTTAATCAGAATGTTCTGTTTCTATATTATTTTATCAAAAGCATAACATTCCATTGAAAAATGTTAATGCTATACCGCGTTTCCATAACAACTAATTTGTGTTGGATAATAAATGGCGATCATGTGTTTTCTACTTTTGAGCAACTTTTACATAATAACTACATATTGTAATTGCGCTGGGTAGCACATTACATATTCGCGTATATATATGAACTGTTTATTTTCATTTCAGGAAAGTAAAGAAAGAAAAAATGAGGAACAAATGCGTAAAGGCTGAAAAAGTACTATGTGAACAACTTGCTGATGTTCAAGAGCAGCTTAATAAATGCTATTCTGAAAATGCACAACTAAAGAAAGAGATGTATGTTAGCAAAACTTACAGAAATTAAGTTTGTTTACTTATCTATTTTATTTAATGTTAATAGTACACTTGGTAACAAATCGACAGTTTGTCTACTCTGATATATACCATTTATCGAGAAATTATAGTTTGCCTTTTATTGATACGAACTAATTGCTATATATGGTTTATTTACAATTATCACAAGGGTATTTTATGTTTAAGATAATTTTAGTTATTAATGAATGTTTAGTGGTAAAGAAAGTAAAAAAATTAGGAATACAACCAGTGGTAAAGAAAGTAAAAAAAAAAATAGAAATACAAACACCCGTCAGTGCGTGAAAGTACAAAGTCAAAACATTTTACTATGAAAATACGGTTGTTCATGTTGATTTTTTTTTCAGGCTCTACGGAAAAGAAAAGGAAAAATTACTCCAACAAAAGTAATATCGTCGTTTCAGTGATCAACATAAAACAAAATATCATTCATGCTTTGTATTTGAAAGGTTTATCTATGTTTGGCTATTTATACACATTTATCTACTAACTATCTTGTTTTCCAGATTGACAGAAAATGAAGATTATATTCGTCTTTTGAATAAACATAAGAAAAACTTGGAAACAAGAATAAGGTAAAGTTATTTGTATTTACAATTTGATTACGACAGATAACATAAGCAAGACTCAATTATCTTTTTAGTAAGAGAACATTAATAACGTCATTAATAAGATAAAGTTGTGTACATTATGAGACCAATGAACAGTACCTTTCTTCCTGAGGTTCTGTGAAAACAATTTAATGTTAATGTGTAATTGTTGGAAATAAAACATACATGAACATATATTATTATTAGATAGTTGCTGTGTTCCTATAGTGAACACATGTATAACACACGAAATGCAAACGGCAAATCATATTTGTAAAAGATATATTCGGGATATATAATATATAGTTGTGTTTTATTATAGCGGGCTTAAACAGGCTGCTCTTCTCATAAAGTCTCCAACAGCGCCCGTTAGCAGTGAAAGCAGGTTTGATGCGTATTTTTAATAATATTCTTTTTTTCAATAGGTAAACAAATATATGTCTAAACGAAACAGTATTCTTCTTATTATATAATACCTACACAATATGTTTGTTAAGAGGTTAGACGCCGAGTTCAATGAATATACATTTACTGTTAAATTGCATCATTTAAACATGTTTGTTTCGTTAACTTTCAACAGAAGTGAACAAAGCGTTTATTAAAATATACACACAGTAAATACTTAAAGATCCGTAAACACTGTCAAATACTATGATGCTATATAAAAACTTCCAACAATAAAAAGTGCCATATGAAGGTTAATTACAACAGACAGACCCTTAAACAAGTAACATTGGTGTAAAAATCTTCTACAACTTTTTAGCATATAAAAGTCGTTTTACGATGTCATCTTGTTTCGTTTTACGGATGATCTCGAGACAGGATCGGATTCATTCGGTTTGCGTTAATTTGTATAATTTATGCAACCTATTTTTAGTTATTATCAGCATACTATAACGCGATTGAACACACCACTTAAATTACATATACAAAGTAAACGCATTTTGAACTAATAAACTTATAACAGATAACCTAATAATTGATATCGAAGAAATGATCTTTGAAATGTAAACATGTTATAAACAAATACAAGTGACCTACTTTTCAAACTCCAGTAGGAGTAATGTTCGTGTTCATTTGCAAATTAACACGCTGTCATATGAAATTGTCACACTTTGCAGTGTAGTATGACAGCATTGCCTAAAACTATAAATGGAAAACATACTAACACCCATATATTATTCATTAATATACAATTTTTTTTTTTATTTGTCTAAAGCCCGTACAATCGGAATTGAGTAGTATTGCTGACTTTTCAGAATAAATACAGAAATAGGTGTTTCAAAAAACACGCAGCATTTTATGTTACTTAAAACGAGGAAAATAATGAGAGTGTGTGCATCTTTAAAAAAACAAACATATAATTGTCATAAACATTATACTGTGTTGGAACAAACAATTTCATTGAATTAAACTTTGGTTTCCATAAAAAATGGTTTGTCTGAACAATTCATGATATTGATGGAAGGTATTATACATTGTTTCATACCGTATATACACAAGTATTATCCGTGATATAACACAATGATTTTATTTCAGTATGCAAGTTGAACTCGAGAGACTTATGAAAATTGACGCAGAATTGCAAATAAAATCCGATGAAAGCCAAGAAAGCCTTCGACAGTTTGAAAATAATTCAAACGTACACATGAGTTTTAAAACGGTAAATATTAAATTAATTTTATTTAATTGATTATATAATTGCGCATTATAACAGTTTTCCGTATTCTCATAACTGTCATTAAGATGCAAACATATCAGAAAATTACATGTGCACTGATTGAAATATTCGAAATCATTTTTCATGTACTCGCCAAACAGGAAGAAATAGAGTATTAAGGTTAACAAAAAAAGGTCTTTTAAGAAAAATAATCATGTCTTAGAAAGCATTGTAACCCAAGTCGGTAGTTTCTGAATTGTAAAATTATATCTTCGCGTCGGATGTTTTATTGGCTAGGATTTTGCTTTGCAACACGTAATACATTTAACACGCCTGTTTTGCAAATAAAAAACGGACCCTTTTTTTTGTAAGACCTGCGGCGGGCGGATGACCGGCGTCAAGAACCTTTTCCGCTCTATGTTTCTAAAACTTCAAATCACACACAATTGAACTTGGTTATACTGTTTGCGTGCATAATATCTAGACCATTTTCTATAACCAGCAAGATCACCCTAAGCACTTCAAAGTATGGCAATCAAATTATATTACATTGGCCAAATTAAGCTTGTCAGACCTTTAAAGTAAAATTGTTTATTCTTACCATCTTAAAACTTCATGACAATATTTGAGTGCATACCATCTCGGTAGAATCACATCAACTGCAGCACTTCTGAAATACGGCCTTTAATCATCAATTAAAATTGTCCGAAATCTAACTTAAAAACCAATAGTCAAGTCATAATCAAACTTGGTGCAAAAATTGGGGGGAAGATGATATTAAA
The DNA here is from genome assembly GCA_007657795.1 of Dreissena rostriformis. Taxonomy (NCBI): domain Eukaryota; kingdom Metazoa; phylum Mollusca; class Bivalvia; order Myida; family Dreissenidae; genus Dreissena; species Dreissena rostriformis. The sequence continues at coordinate 12,953 of VMBQ01004603.1, forward strand.
GTTTGATTTTGAATCGTATCTTTATCAACACATTCACGACCAAGTACGAAAAACAGCCAGATTGCTTGAAGCACTTTAGAATTACGGTCCTTTAAAGGGACTTATTCACATTTTGGTAAAACGTCGATTTTATTAATACTTGTCATATATTCACAACATAATGTAAGCATTATATTTAAACATGCGAAGTTACGCTTATGACGAAGACAAATGTTTGAAATATTGGTTCATTAATGGAAAATCATCATTCGAAAACGGTAAAATAATGAAGCTTTTGTAACGTTCGTCCTGGATAATTTTGAAATACGTTGACTATTTATATCCGGTTATGTTTCGCAGATGATCATGAAAGATGCAGTGGTAACGTGTTGTCTTTTGCGTCCAAAATACCCGGGTTTGAATCTCTCGTAAGGCAATATATATTTTTGTAACTTTTTTGATGCTATTATTGTTAGTAAATACTATTAAAAACAATATAGATTTTTTAGTAATCAAATTTAATGATAATTTTCAAAAGTATACGAAAGTCTATGAACAGGTCCTTTTAATAATCCAAAACATTCACTCAAAATTGTCCTTCCGCTTTCCAATTGTTGTTATCGTATCGTCATTAAACTTGGAGCGCCAAAGTTTTACCACAACTTAAAGCATCCTTAACAAATCAATTTAGAACAGACCTTTAAACGAGCGTATTTGGTGACAATTAGGCAGTTTGTCTATTTAAACGATTCAACACCGATTATAATAATGCTGCAAATATTGATATTATTTACACCACGATTAATGGGTTTGTCATATAAAATAGTTTGTTTGCGTATTAGTTTAAGAGGATAATCAATTGTGACAATTTAGAAAGTCCTCGTGAAAACTGCTGAACACGTGTGCCCGAGTGACACTCTTTGGCTTTATATAGTAGTTTGTAGAAGTTGCAGTATTATAGGAAACGATGTAAAATACTTCCTAAGACTTATGTTGTGAAGTGAAAACATGTCAATTTATCCTGAATATGCATATGGGACTTACAACTAATACACATTTTATGTTTAACACGTAGCATAGTTTACACAAGTATTAACATAATCGAATGGGACAAAACGGACAAGACAGACGTTGTGACCTACATACGCATTGCATCGCATGTACCTCTCCATCATTATGCACACAGAACATCAATATGAACAAAGAATCAACTGAATTTAAATCAAAATAAATGTGTTTAAAACGTACTTTTATTTCATATGGAAGACCCTCAATGTGAGGATTCAATCAGTTCAAATTGAGATTGAACTTTCGTTCAACAGACGTACGCTCTTGCAAAGGTGAGTAATGAGAGAAGTCATGTTGCAAACTTTGTTATGAAGTAATATAGAACAATTAAACGTAAGCTTTTAACTGCGAAACTGGTTGCATATATATCATACGTTTAAGTTTGATATCCAACCATTGTTTAGCCACAAATCCAATTGAGAGTTGTGGTCAAATTTCTTAGAACACAAGCATATGTGTGTACTGTATTGTTACATTGTACATTGATGTTTTATGTCATGAAAGTCACGTTGGTGTGAACACATGATAACCGATACAAAAGTCTATGTGGTTACAAAATTACAAGCTAATAGTGTTTTAATGTTCTCACCATAATACGTGTTTCTTTTAAGGGACACATTACAGTTTGTTATACGGTATTGTATATGGATATCGTGTTATTTTACTTGATTTGGAAACGATGTTTTACAGACCTGTATGTGCACATTTCTTAACATCTCTACGGCACAAATATCAATGCAACGTGACCATAACGACGAATGGACTTAACGTTGAATGCCCAATCAATTCTGCGAAAAGTGATGGACGATGGACAATCAACACGCACACAGTCGAAACTGTTCTAGATTATATTACATCGTATATCAACAGTCAACTGGCACATCGCACCATTGAATGCTGTCCAAACATTTGGCGGGAGATGAAATCCTTTTGCAAAAGTAAGTAAATTGGTTTTTCGACTGGTGGTTTAATCATTCACGATAACAAACGTGCATTCTATTATCAAAACGTTCATAGCTTATGTTTACATCGTGCTATTTTTTTTTTTTCAAAATGCATTAATTGTGTAAATATAAAATGATCGTCCTACGTCCAACTGTTTGGACAAGGACGGTGTCATATCATGACTATTGTACGTCCTAAAATCCCCAAAAAGATTGCATATAGTTATCGTATCATTCGTTCTTTGGCCCGACGTTATATACCTCCAACAGTCCACCACACTTCGTTTGCGGAACAAGAAGTTTTGAAGGAATCGTGATAAAACTGTATAATAATAGATGGATTTAATTAGCAATTCAGAGTAATATAATTATATCTATCTTTTCAGAATTTACAGGGTTGTCCTTTTTCAATGTTCTTGTGCGGAGCATAGCTCTCTTTGTATTTATGGTATTTAAATAAAACTTTAATTTATAATAAAAATAAAGAGGAAGTGGAAAACCACAATAACTTTATCAGTATTTTCGGAGTAATTATACTTTGTATGTTTGTACAGAGACAGTTTCGTGCTTGAAGGATCAATCTGGTGATATTATAGCTTTTTAAATAAACATTCATAACATATGGCTCCGAGCGACAATACCGAGTTTATGGACCATATTTCTCTTCAGTATTGACATAAGTATTGCCTTGTGTTTATTGTTCATGTGAAGTGCGTTTTGTCGTTAAGACAGGATTTAAAGTACTTCGTTTACTGATAAAAACCATTGAAAGGAAGGGAAGAAAATCATCGATTTTTTCTTAAGCATTTATTGAGTATTTTTACTTTTTTATTGATTTGTGCGGGTCAAAAGTACATACTGGTATTTTCTTGTGAGAAACACAGCTCGTAAGGTATTAAATAGATTCAAATGAAACTTCATATAATTGTACAAAACTCTTAGAGTCACAGCAGAAAACAAGAACTATAACCCTTCAATAACGACAATGTTTTCACCCTTTCAACTATAACTCTCTCCATTGCTATTTGGAGTTCGTGCCCTTATCTCTCGTGTGAAGAGCACAATAACATAATGTAATTTTATATTTCAGATCATTACCTAAACCTATTGAAGGAATTAAAATGAAACTGAATCTAATGAAAGGATATTGTGTTGGGAGGATATACTAAATTTAATACACGCAACACTTCCCTTGATATTTATAGAGTAATTGTACTGTGCTTAATTTACTTTAAATTTGAAAATCATAACTCTAATTATATACTAATTATTGTGATACAACTCCATATATTTCACGTGGACATTGTCGGGATGGCTAAGTACAGAAGCATACATAACTCCTTCTACAGTTGTTAAGAGTTGGTGATGTGTGTTCTTTTAAGGAAAATTACTAATATCTAAAGAATCTTAAACAAGTTCATCACACTTTAAACTGAATTTAAAACCAAATTGTTGCCAATATTAACTTAATTATGTTTAGGACCCTTTATCATAATGTTGCTTTTTTCACGGGTTTTGAGCTTGGAGTTCAACTTGATGGAATCGTTTGTTTTTCGTATAGAGGTATATATCGTGTAGAAGAATTTGCTCTAGTCTCGCTTCCTTGTAATTTCATAATAACACATGCATTTTTACGAAAGAAATTTAATTAATTACTGTTGAATTGTATATTGTTTTAATGGTTGGTTCTGGTGTAAACAAACAATTTGAGGAAAAAACATAGTTAATGAGATTAAAACACTCAACTTGATAATTGAAATTACACACATGATATAAAGTTTTAAAATCGAATGAGTACATCAGACTTGTCATTTACACATATTGTTTCATATTCACTCATTATTTTAGACATTTATAATAAAAGAGTGATGAATTATAAGCAGATACTCAATAACTTAAAATACATTTGTAATTTTACATTTTTCATGAGTCGAATTCCTATTGGGATTGTAATTGGGCTTAAAAGAATTGCTGAAGTCTGAAATTAAGGTAAATATTATTTCAACTAATACGTGAGATTTTATGAACTGACATTAATAAATAATGTAATGCAACATATTTTATTGTTTATAAAATTAAACAATATTTTCATATAATTAATCATAGTTTTAGCAGATTTCAGGTAAGACATCCGTGCAAGTTAATGCACACGCTCATAACATTTTCTAAAAGTGGACAATAACGACACATTCTCTAATGCTTAACGAATTCAAACACTAAGTAAGTTTCTCTTGCTTGTCTTACTTTTACGTTAATCGGGTTTCAGATGAATCATTACTTGTAAATGAAGAAAATGATCTCGGCGAAAAGACAGAACATTCAATTAGCTATTTAGCGTATTACCTATCATTTCTAGTGTCAAGTCTAATTCAATTTATCGAAACGTTTAAAAATAACTGTAAATAAATGTATTTTATCATCAACATATGCATATACTTATATAAAAAAGACTTGACGAGAAGTTAAGCCGTAACTCTGTATGTTTTGGGTCGGTGTCATGAGGTTTTCTTGGGGCCTATTCGCCACTCTGCAGACAATCGCGAATATTTATTAGCTGTATTGTGAGTTATTTTGAATGGGAAAATGTTTATCTAAAACCACGATGTCTGATGCATATCTTGAATATTGATTGGTCGAATCGCACAACGGCCGCTTTTTTACATATTGGCCGATGATGTCGTTATGTGCGAAGTGATGGGGGTCATGATGTATTGGGCAAGCACACGAAAGATATTCTCGTCCAATACTATAAAGTCATTTAATAATTTTGCTTACAATTTATTTCTATATGCACTAATAAGTCATGTATACACAATAACGAGACAATAACATGAACATAAGATTTACCTTAATTCCCTTATATCTGTTTTAGAGATAATTTATAGTAATGTACTATTACTTGTTTACACACTGCATGACAATATACTTGCTACCTGGTCACTATAACTATTTTATCTTTTTTTAAGAACACAACGTAATATGCAGTCCACCATAAATAAACAGTTGAATTTAAATGTTTGTAAATGATTCAGACCGAATCGCACGAGCAGATAAAATACCTCAGTGCAGTATTTTTGCAATTTTGTGTAAAAGGTTTTCTTATTTGTATGTGAGTGCTCTGTTAAGTTCTTTTTTTGTATTTAAAAAACGAAAGAGTATATACGTATGTGCTTTTTGAAAATGTATATCGAATATTTGTATTTTACAATCTAGTTTCTAGTTTAGTAATGTATATTACTTAAAATAATTACAATAATTAGCAAGTGTAGCGTATGATTTCGTATGTAGATGCCAAAAGCGAATTTTTAATTGTAGTCAGTCGATTTATGTAATTTAGAAAGAATGATAATTGAAAAATAACCCTTTAACATTTGTGTAAACATAATTAGTTCAGCTGGATCAATATTCATCTTTATTAACACAATCAACGTACTATGCGCTGAATATTTGTTTAAGAAATGTGTATTATAATAACATCACAATGTTTTAATGTACACACATGTTATAACAAAGTTTAATCACTTACAAACACGGTACTTCAATGGACATCTGTTAAGGACGTTATGCTCTCGTGTTTACGTTAGAATCGTGTTTGACTAGTTGTGGCCATCTTTAAATTTAACAAATTTATTGATGTACAAATGCGCACTTCAAGTATGTTATCATTGTGGAATATAATTGTCCAAACATGAATTAAATTTCAGAATATGCTTCACTTTGTTATTTAAATTTACTGTTCGATTTGTTTATTGTATAATTTAAAAATTAGATCAAATGCATAACCATGGTTCCATGGCGTGTTGCAATATAAGTGAATGTTGTCTTTTTATAGAGTGGGACAATGCAGACACGGTTGTTGTGAATTTTAATGACGCCAAACGGCTGATTGAGATAGACTGCTGGCGAGACACGGGCACGACAGCAGTAGATGATATTTTTAATTATGTACGTGCCATTGAGCGGCGTTTAAGACGGACCTCTGAAAACGTACAGTACAATAAGTTACAAATTCTTTTGTTGAAAGAAATTGGAACATTTAAATCCATTCCGACTGATACAATTGTCACACCAAGAAATGATGGATTCTACATAGAAGGACAGCCTGAAGACATACAACACGTGAAAGAAATGGCGCAAACTGCATTCCTGCAAATACCACAAGTACAGTGGAATAGTTTGTCCAACAAATGCATGCATTTTCTTCGCAAAAATCTTCTAAATGACTCGAGCACAAACGCCAAGTTCAGTGGACTGATAAGTTCAAGTATCGGCCTTCAAGTAAAGAAATACCTTACATCCAATATAGTAGAAATAATACTTTTTGTTGATTCTACTGATGTGAATGCAATCCAAACTGACAAGTTCCAGGCTCTCACGAAAACATTAATGCAAGAAAATTATCAATTGGTCGATTGGCAGGAGGAACGTATTGAAGGGAAAATGCATATCTTCGGCTTAAAACAAAATGTTGAAAATGTTCGAAGTGTAATGCAATCATTCTTTGCCGAAAACTTTGTCCGACTGATATTTAAGTCTTGTGATGCTCCTTTCTGCTTCATGGAACGGCACGATACAGAGAGATTTGCAAGGATCAAACGAACTCTTGAAGAAAAACAAAAGTCAATGTCCTATATAGGTGAGCTTGCAAGTACAGGTTAGGAAACATATAGCTAAACTTTTGTATTGATAGTGATACATACTGAAATTATGTTAAAGTATATATGTAGTACTTATTTACTTTTCTTGTATAAAAAACAGAGTGCAGAAAAGAAGAAGAAACACAGCTGCGACGGCTGATATCATCGATCGTCAATGAACAACTAATTATTGAAGATACTGATGGAAAGAATCATTTTGAGGTACTAGCTAAAAACGGACGAATAACACAAATTGAAGACAAAACACGGTTAGTTAAATCAATGGTTTGTGGTATATGTACTTCAATATAAAGATTTGATAATATAAAAGTGATAATTCTTTATCCTCATATATTGTAATTGACCCATTGCAGACAACGATGCCAAATTGGTTAAAAACAGGGATTTCTTAACTGTTGTTACAGCCGTATGAAGTATTAAGTTATTCATTCAAATCATTGTCCTTTACATGTACATCAGATGCATTATAGAGAGCAGTAAGGTACTTGCTGGTACAGCAAAAGATTCGATGCACTATAATGACTTAGAAAACCATTCACGCGAAGGAGCAGCAGCTACTATATCGCCACATTCAGGTCAGCATGACAATTGAAGCTTCATTAAAATAAATCTGATTGTCAAGCAAATATTCTCTATATATGAAACTATTTTTTACTTAATTTCGTTCGCTGGAAGTCGTATCGCATACATATATGTTACAGATTATTAAATTTACATATAAATAGTATTAAAATATCATACATGTATCCCCAGAAGTTATAAAGAAGCTTTAAATTACCCACATCATTAAATTCACGTTGTTTTAGCAATCGATACACAACGATTAAGACTTTACAATTCAAGAAAACATTATTAGCTACTACCTCTACTTTGTCCGTGTCCTGTAGCCTGTATTTGATTGTCAGAACAAAGGATCGGTAAAACTCGTCAATTATTAAATTGCGCTTACGTCGCACTTTTGAACCAGTCTAATACATCTTTTTATGTAATGCTTATGAAATGCTACTGAGAATTATAAGGAAAAACATCCTAATATTTAGTCAGAAGGGACTATGTTTTAACTATGTGTGTTTTTTACGTTCTTAAGAATACGTCATTTCAAAGAAGTAAGCTAAAATAGCATTACATGCAAATAGTTCAGTAACTACTTACATATGCTGTATACTCAATAAGGTAAATGTCTGTGAAAATAGTTTCGGTTTCATTTTCTTGTGAAAATATGTATCGGTTTTACCCCGGAAGCAAAAAATATATTGTATGTATGTGCATTAATTGTTAACAATATTTACATGGCATGTTGTGTAAATAATTTACATTTTAAACAATACAAACCAACATTGGATGCATTATTTTTCATACGGTTTGCATTTTATTTTATTTTATTCATTATAGGTATGGGCGATGGTTTACAGACATTTACCAAATTAATTGCGCAGGCCATTGGAAATGAAGAACGATCGTCAATTAAATTAGTGATTTGGTCTGACTCGGCATCTAACATAAATGAAGGCATAGTTCAATTAGGTGATGTGCTGCGAACTGCCATTGTGACTTCAAGGATTTCGGACAATATTGTCACAGAACTCCAACAAAATGAGGTAACTGTACCATTTTTCATTTTTAAGGGAATTTGTTAAGCAGTCACTGATCGGACCATTCTGCTCAACAATTATAAACATAATCCAACGAAGAGAAAGACAATCAAATGCTCAATATGTTTTGTCTAACAAAAAGAATAATTGTAAACTGTCGTTTGAAACATGCTTATGTTGTTATTATAAACTGTCTTGCCGACGTAAACCAGGTCCCAGTTTATAGTATAGTATTATACCTGTTCACACAAAAAAAGCTAAGCTCGCATGAAAATGCACAAAAATGATCATCATATTTGCCGTTTGCTTAAATGTCAAGTTCACGGTGGACTTTTTAAGTTTTCAAATATGTCTTATATGGGTAAAGTACCATTACATGATGCGAAAAATTAAATATCCTAATGAATTATCGCAAACGATCAGCATATGATACAAACACTCTCGTGCATAAGCAATGTGGCTCAATTTAATGTTTAGGTCACCTCGACACGTGTAATGTTAGCCTATTCGTGATATAGGTTTTTTACATATTGTTTTCGGTTGATAACTTGAATGTGCATGTTAGACTTTCGAAATAAATCGACACAAAGTGGATGATAGTAAAGAGGCCTACCTCACATTCAAGACCCTCACGAAGACCAGTCAGCAACATGTCAAAGTAATATAGGACACACTGACGGTCACCTCTTAACCGAGAGTGCCACAGTTCTGAAAAGGAAGAACGAATACTGAAGCTACCTCTATAACTACCAGCTTCGACCAGATCCCAGTCTCTTTGAGAACGACCCAATACCAGAAGCGGAAGACGAAAATTCGCATTTACTTGAGGTAGAGTTTTAGGGGGCAGTCTGAAGACAGGGACATCACCGGCATTGGGCAACGTCCCTTCTGAGCTGAGAAGAACGGAGGAAAGGCAACGGCAGCAGCAATGATGGCATTCTGATGGAGATCTGAGTGGAAAAGAAGTTTCACAAGGAGTTGATCCAGTCTCGAGTCGACCTCCTACCAAAAAGGGCAACCTCAAGCTGTGCCAGAATTAAAGCGCTAATAAGCCTCATAAGCAAACTCAGCACATTTTTTGCACCATCCTCGACCGATTGAAAACTAAGCTCGCGGAACTGCTTGCGGAAAAGCAGGCTGCATTCAGAGCTTGGCGGAGCATAGTGGAACCGATACTTGGGATTTCTGTTTCAGTATTATATGAGTAGCGACTATTTTAAATATCTATAACAAAAACACTCGGCCGAATTAAGCTTGATGTTTTCGTGATATAAAATAGTTATTATTCTGTTAAGTTCAAAAGACTTATATGTTAAAAGGGATTGCATTAAACATAACACTTATATGTCTGTTGTAACAACGTGTATCCGTCTGTTTGTGCTATGTCAAGTATTTCTAGTGCAATACAAATGGACACAAACAACCAGACTGATACAATTCCTGAGAACAAAAAATTTGCATAATATTCTTTATTATATTCTTTTATTCTAAATGTTTGCATTGAGTACGTGTTGCATAGGCTTAACGGGCCAATAATTAAGATTGATTTGATTCACATTAAGAATATGAATTATAGAAGCGTTATTTTGTGGAGTTAAATATCAATGTTTAAACCTGAAAGATCATGTTTGAACAAGTTCGAACCGCGAAAATGTCTCAAATTTGTGTGAGCTTCTTATTCGTTAAAAGTATGGGCTTCCTTTTACTTTTAAGATCTTAAATACCAGTTTACAATCGTTTAGGTAATGCCTAGTGATGTTATGCTTACAAATCCAAAACCAGTTAAAAAGCCCATTTAAAATTTATTTGACAAATGCCACTACTGTTTGATGGTTGGACGATCATAGTATTTTATCAACACAAGAACAACTGAAGATACCTTTTTATAAATACACCATTATGCATATTATGGAAGAATATGCGACGACTGTAATGTTCGTTCAAGCACAACTGTCTAAAGAAATAACTGTTTTTGATTCTAAAGACAAATGTATTATTTTCTGTATTTAATATTTTTCATTCGGTTTTTGTTTTGTAGATAGACCGTTTGAACTGCCATTCGATGACTGTTACGTTCAACATTGATCGTCGAGCTGGGATTATTACATTTCGTGGAGACATTCAAAATGTTGCTCGTGCAATCGCTGACGCTAGAACAAATCTTAAATACATTATGGAACAAAGACAGCAACTTAAATTGCGTTTGGGTAAGGTATTATATAAGTTATAGTATTCATGTTGAATGTCAATTTAAGTCTATATATATATAATGGAATTACTTCTTAGCTCACCAGAGCACAACGTACTCATGGTGAGCTATTTGGATACCGTGATGTCCGTCGTCCGTCCGTCCGTCCGTCCGTCCGTTTGTCCGTCAATTGTTTCTTCACACAACCTCTTCACTGAACCGCTGATCATAATTTTTACAAAACTTCACAGGAATTTTCATTGGGTGGTAATAAATGAAAATAATTAAAATCGGTCAAATCGGTCCGTTCCATTTATTTATAAGGTTTTGGGGCCTAAAAAGATGTTTGAAAACAAAATCTTCAAACATTTTCAGATATTAAAACGATAGGTTATGTAGATTTATATTTGGTTGTAGCATCGTATTGTGGTACTGTAGAAAGTTTGTTCAAATGATGTCCATGTGGTAAAAACTAGCTTCAACCCGGGATCACTAGGTTCACATACACTTATAGGGGAAATATGCTTTAAAATCGTCTTGTCTGAAAACGCAAAGCCCTTCGTTTTTTCATTGGTAGGTAGAGTCATACAGAGGGAATTTCCCAGGTTTGTTAAACTATGCTCCGAGAGACCAAACTGGATTCGACCATGTAGTAACCGGTTTACATGTTCGTATATAGTGAAACCTTTAGAATATTCTTGTAACAAACTGAAAAGCACATGGGTTTCATATTTGGTATGAAAAATCATCTGGAGATCCTCAACCAACTTTCTTCAAATAATGACGCTAAGGTCAAAACTAGCCTCGCCCTGGGGGTAACTTGTTTTACAAGAACTAACACAGGGAAACCTTTTAAATTTGGTCGAAAACGGCAGTACATATGGCTTTCATATTTGGTACGTGGTGTCAGCTAAAGGTCCAGTACTAAGTTTGTACAAATTATGTACCTTGGGTCAATATTGACCTCGGTCTGGGGGTCATCCGTTTTTTTTGTGTTACTTATAAAGAGAACATTAAGAGGTGCTCTAATTCAAATAATACCCCTTTGTTTGAAAACTGACCGTCCTCAAGGGGTCACATTTTTAATATGAAAACAGTACGTGTTTAGAAATAATAGCAAACATCATTCGTGATTAACAACAGAGAATGTTTTTATGGCTGTATGGCTGGCGAGATTAAACTTTTATGAAAGAAATGGCAGTGTGTAGTTTTCAAATGAATATCAGTGTATATAGACGTTCCGTAATTATTACTAGTAAATTATTTCAGCAACATATTATATGGTTTCTTTTTATTAAGCGATATTATTTAAAATTGTACATCGAATTTTAAAAGAGACTTATTTATCATAACATGATACATTTCCGTAAGGTTGTATTAATTGAGCACACATGTTCACATTAAAGCCACGTAATTTATTTGGCATAGTACATTTAACTATATATAAGAAACATATTTTTATCTATGCCAATTAGAATATGTCTGGTGGTTACAAGGTAATCCGTCTTTTTTGCGCTTTAAAACTTAAAAATAATCTCGTTTGTCGAACTGAACGTATACGTATAGAAATCCTAATTTCGGTTTTAAAAGCGGTACCGTTTGAAAAAATATTAAATAACTTGCTAACTAGGCTATAAATTAAGTGACCATTTTACACTCGTTCAAATTGCATCTATATGTATTGATTAACATGTATTTAATTTCAAGGTCAGAGGCTTTAATGTCATTAATGGTAGATTTTGTAAAATCGTCAAGTTTACACTGCAAGTTGGCTGCAGTTGCTCGTTTACATTAATGTAAACATTGAAACAAACGGCAAAATATAAACTTGCAACAAACCAGCAAAGAAATCTGGTCGTTTATCACGACGTTTTACCGTTTAAGTGTGTAGCAATCTACAAACCCCCACAAGCACAGGCATCACATTAAGCCCAACATGGTGGCTTCCATTCATTGTAAGTCATCGCCGAAGAAAACGTCTGTTTGTTTCCATAAAATCGTGTATGCATACTTAATAAAGATAACTAATATTTGACATTATGAGTAAACACTAGTGTTATATAATATTCGCAAGAGGATTACACCTGCATAACATAGTAAAAGACAACAGCATGAATCTTAAAATACATCAGTATCATATGGTCCGCAAGCATTAAATGTTTTATCTGGACACGCACTAGTTTTCATAGATTCAGGATTAAGAAGGTTTAAATTAATATTAAGTACTTCCTGATACATATTGTATAGTGTTTACACATGCACATTGTTCCTATTATATCATTCTAAATAGCTCATGAAGACACTATGCGAGATCATGTTCTAAGCAAGAAAGAGCCTATTGACACGAGGGTGACTCTCATTGATGTATCGAGCCATGACCCTGAATTTGAAAGAATTAAACATCGCTTTACGTCTGAGGTATACACCAGTTTTGTTCTTTTGTCAAACATATTTTTGTTGTTTTTATATTGCAAGATTTTGTTTTCAATTTCATATCCATTTACATATATAATGATTTATTACTGTTGCCAACCATTTAGGTATCGGCAGTTATCTTCTAGTTCTCCGCTTGTTACGCCTTTTCGATGTGTTTTGTTTTAAGTGCCCTTGATCTGGATTCTTTAGTACAAAAATAGTTACGAAATGTAAATATTGTTAAGGGTCCTATTTTCCAATTAATATGTGTGATCAATACATTTAATATAGTTTGTTTTCTAAAATAGGCTATCAATATATATATTGTAAGCGTAATGTATGACATGTAAATGATAAAAAAATCACGAAAATTGCTTAATTTGTTTCAATAACACTATCATTATGTTATTTAAATACGTAAACATAAATAAATAAATAAATGTATATATCTGTTTCTAGTTTTGACATTATTTTCTATACATGGTACTTACAAATTTAGTAGTTAACACCATATCAGAAGAATTTCCAACTGACATGACAGACATAGCATAATCCTCGAGCTGTTTGCTAGCTTTAGTCAAATATTCTGTGCAGTATTAATAAGCATGTGTTCACGAAAAATTAAATCAACGTTTGAAGGCATGATGCCAATGTTTGCTGGTTATATAGCCAACAATTTTCATATTTATATTATTATTTAACTAAGTATGCAAATTAGAAGTATATACCTGTATTATGAATGATCATGAATGGCATTATATTTGCATGTGGTGAAATGCCATGTGATTTTTTATAAATCATACAAACATAAACTAAATAACGTTATAACTTTAAACAAAATAGCATTAGTATTAACATAAAACGCGAAATAAACATAAAGAGCAATTTCAATCATATGCGCATTCAATTTAAAGTGTGAAAACAGCCTTGAAGCCTCTATAACGCTAAAAATCAACGAACAATTTCCTTTAATATTTCGTATAATAAACTTAACACGTAAAACAATAAGTGTTCCGTATAGCAATACCCAATATTTCAATACTAGAAGTGGTCTGGTAACATAGATTAAACACGATACGAAATGTTTTTTTTTGTGTTTGTTTGTGCTACAATATGTTCAACACATGTTGATGTTCCATTTTAGTGTTCGCGTGTCGTATGAATAGATATCGTTGCGGGATATTAAACTGGAATATATTGTACACACACAAATAAAAAAGAGCTTTTTATATCTTGTAAAATCTATGTTACCAAAACAAATCTAGCGTTGATATTTTGGCTTTTGCTATAAGGAATACTGATTGTCAATGTGTGACCTTTATTTAAAAAAATATTTTACGAAATTTCCGTTTATTTTCCGTTTGTGTTGAGCGTTATAGGGGCTTTAATCCAGATGTCACCAAAAGGCCATATCATTTATCAAAACGCATGTACATGCATGTACATGTAGCTGCCATTATGCCTTTTATAAATACGAAACTGATAACAAGTTTTTGTAATTGTAGACGTTTTACGATAAACAACCAGCGCGTTACACGTGTGTATAAGTTTATAGTCATGCAGTGTTCTTTTGTGTTATTCAGATGCAATCATCTGAATATTTGTGGATGACAAAGCAAGGAAAATTAGTGAGATGCGGGCCTGACGGTGATGACCTCGACATTGTTGATATTCCTAACGCCAAACTAAAAAAGGTAAGACGAATATATACATATACTTACATTTCAATCTTAATACAACATATGCTTGGCAAAGAACGATATATAGAATAGTCAACATGATCAGTATAACAGGACAGTATCAATATTCAAAACCCTTGTCACAAACCTACAGCACACATACTTGTATTCAAAATTCATAACGCATTTATATGTCATACATACATTTGAATATTTATAGTACAATCAACATTCATATCAATTTTTTGATGGAATTTGTGTCGAATATTTTGAGTATCATTATCAAAACACATGCTTATATACAACATAACCTTTATTATTATTAAATATACCAACTGATTCAAAAATCGAATGATTTGAACACTATAAAGAGTGTATTTAAATAAATGCATGACTATGAAAAGCCGTACGGATTAACAATTATTGCGTAGATTCAAGCTTTGACAAGTTAACATATGCCCATTCTGCGATTTTCGAATAACACAATTATTTTGTAAAGAAACATATTTATTTTTAAAAAGTAGCACACGAAATGATTATTTTTTGTTTGATATTGTTATTGTACGTTTTGACCGTATTGTGGATGCTAACAGTAAATTGCGATTAATGTTACATGGCCACATTTTAACTTCTACAGATTCAAAGAATTAAAAATCCCGAGCTACATGTTCAGTTTGAGGCAATGAAAGAACAGTTGAAAAAGAATGACCAACATCGACCGTCTAATATGCCGCTCGAGCAATCCTTGTGGCACGGAACGAATTCTAACGCAAAGGATGGCATCATTCAATGTGGTTTCAAAACCAGTTTTGCAGGCAAAAACGGTAATAAGTTCTTAAGCTGAATTGCATATATTATAACGCCAATGATGGTATAATTCAACATGTTTTCAAAACAAGTTTTGCTAACACAAACGGTACTGCTTGTTAAAGATGTATCGTATATGTGATATAGAACAGTTACAGTAAATGTATACTTAAAGACATTACTATTGTTGGCGTGTACAAGTTCATGAATTAGTAATTGAAATTGAGCTAACAATCCGTATTTCAAAAGAAAGCGTTTACAGTTGTTGACATATATTTATAGGTAAAAATACTTTAACTTAAAACGAATGGCACGTCATATAGGTAGTGTGCAATTAAAATGTTTACCTACAATTGTACTGAACAATGATCACAATAAGTTCAATATATCAGAAGGTTTCATTCTGAGGTTTTTCAAACGGTTACACTGATTAAGGTACTTATGAACGCGAATGTTTCTTTTGCATTTTCTGTCGCTTTAAGTAAAATATTGCATTTAAGGTATGTTTGTTGTTTTTCTGACTAGGTGGAGATCCCTGGTACGGCAAAGGAATATACTTTGCTCGCGATGCCTCCTATTCAGCACGGACATGGCTGTCAGGCGCCGATCGTTCTGGAAAAGAAGGCTACATCTTCTTGGTTAACGTATTAACTGGTATGGATTTCTCTCTGAAAGGCAAATAATGGCCTAGTGTGACGTTTCGATAATAGTGAAGTATTAATAAATAAATGTAAAATGAGTAACTTATATAGAGTATTTGCTGTGCTTATTACAATAAATTGTGTATACTTACTTATGTCTATATGAAAAAAAACTGAACATTTTATGAAAGCACCTACAATTAGTAACTACCGTAACAACATCTTAAGATGAAGCACTCTATACGATTGAAATATTTCGTTCTAGCGGTTGGTAAATCAGTTGTAAATCGGCCATATATCTTACCGGTATCAATGATTGTGACTTAAACCCTGTGATGTGTGACTAATAAATGCTCCTCGAAAGTATCTGTCAAGTCAAAATACTTACCATTGCCCATGCACTGCAGATCTAATATATGGCCAGTGTTGTAATGGTTAAACAATGAACACAAGGGGCTTACTTGAAAGGATGCTTATTGTAGCCGATACTATAACTTGCTTACGTTAACACTATAATTGTATTTTAAATATATAATGATGAGATAAGACCTAAATCCTGCTTGTGGATCAACCAATTTAGCAAAGGCATCAACATAAAGCATAATATATAATTTATTATTGATTTGTACATTTTTCACAGACATTAAACATCTACAAGTGCAATACATATGCAATGCAGTACATGTACTTTAAATTGTGTTTGTCGCAGGTTGTAGTAAATGGTACAACAATAGATTTTTTCCATGATATGTGAAATGATCCAGAGAAATACATTATATTCAACTACGGAATAAAATGTCCTTTTTAAATGTTTTGGTTTCATAAGTCAGCCCAGATCAATTTCATATTTTCATTTATATATTCTTTGTTTTAATGTCGATGAACTTTACAGGCCAATCGAATAAACAGTCCCATATTTGTCTTCATTTTGAATGTTACTGTTATATAGTTCTGCTTTATATACATACCAGCCTTTTTTTTTGAAGGTTTTCAAAATTATAACACCAATCTTCTCTTGTCAAAGTTGAAGTATCTTTGGACCTGAATATTAACCTGAACGTTTACGTATTATAAACCAGGACGTCTTTTTATAGATCTTATCGATATGTATAATGTTAATGTGCTCATGTTGAACTCGATGTCCATTCATCTTTTAACTTAATAGTATATGCATTTCCATGACCGTCGTCTTAAGTTTGTCAAAATAATGGAGACTTGTTTTTTATTCGCGCCCCTACATTCAAAGTCAAACCATGATGTTACCTGTTTGCGTGTTCACAATCTTTACAACCGCCTTTCTAGAGTTTACAACTGCTGATTTAAACCCTCAAATAATAGTGTCAATATTTGAACAATCAACGCATACAAAAATACAAAATTTAATGAAATGCTTAAAGCCGGCCGAGTTGATGTTGGTATATTTTCCCATTTTTGTTATGTGTCGCAAAAAATAGTGATTATGAGTCAAAATGTGGTGGTATTAATGTAAGATGTGCAAACAAATTGGTCAAAATCGGTCAAGAAATGCCCAAATTCAGTACAAAGATAGGGCTTTTCATGTTCTGTCTATGGACAGAAATGATCTAAATTTGAACACGCGCGGGTCACATGTAAAACCACGTGACCATTGCATCATTGTTTACAACGCCATTTGCCATGGAGAAACCGTGTTATTTAGTAGTTCTTCTTTGTTTTGAAAAGCGCGGAAGTGGAAATCACGTGAAATTGGCGCTCACGTGACCCAAAGCGTGCATACGTCACAGGTTAACAATAGTCTTGAGGATTCCGTTATGAACATGATTAGGTTTCGTATTTTTATGCTTTTGACATTTTTGGCACAGATGTTGCGAAAATAAGTATGGAAGAGTTAAGCTTTATAATGTATCTGACGAATACTGATTAATTCTGATCAGTTGAGAAAACCAAATTGTTGTGAGAAATATCAACTCGGCCGGCTTTAAGNTATATATACTTTTCTTTTCACTTATTGCCTTATCAATATTTCCTTAGTTAAATCTACGGATATGGCATTAGATAATATTCTACCATATTAAGAACGTTGAATGCATATTGTTTTCCGTGTCTTAGGTATATGTACGATAAAATTGGCAACCACACTCTGTCTAGTGGTATTAACCTATGTAAGGTGTTTGTTATTAAAACGTCCATTTAATATCAATAACGCTTAATTAATTAAATACATATCGGCTAAGGATTTTGTTTTATTTGACGTCGGTTTGACGAAAGTTTCTTCTTTAGAATCTTGTCAACCATGTGTGTACTCATATATATTAAACTTGAATGTTATCTAAGACGGCGTGTTTGCATTTCTTTAACTGGTTTGCAAATAAAATTTCAACTCATGCACAGTTTCCTACCTTTGTTGCTTTGTTGAAGTGTTTGTTTTTACCGAATTTGACATTTCTCAAATTGTGTATAGTAACAAGAAACTGTTCGTGTTGAAAATATTGTAAAACTAAATTGAAGAAAAAATATATTTTGCGGTTTATAGGTCAGTACTGTCAAGGCGAACGGGACATGCAGAGACCCCCACCAATTGATATCAAGTATCCATCTCGTCTATACGACAGCGTTGTGGATGATGTGGAGAACCCTATGGAATTTTGCATCTTTAATGACACACAGGCGTACCCTGATTATTTACTGACTTTTACATTTAAAGGCTAAAGACTAAAGTTATGAGGATTTTTGAAATTGAAGTCAGACGTTTGAAGACGGTGTATGCCTTTGTATGCCGTAACAAGGTGTCAATTATATTGCATGTTGTGTATTTTAGTAAATTTTGTTGACAAACCTATTTATATGCATCGAACGAACATAGGTTTCGGATGCCTATTCTGTGTTTCTAATCTATTTTTAAAACAACAAAGAATCCATAAACTTCATGCTCGTTAAAAGTTATGAAGAATGTGATGTACTTGCAATTATTTGTTGTATGAGTATGTCAAGTGGACACTGACATTTTAAAGCTTACTTAGAAAATATAAGATTCCGTTATTCCGAGTGAATGTTTAGGTTAATTATGTTAATGACATAACCATTATCATGATAAGTAACCAGATGACGGTTCGCGACGATTGAAATATAGAGACTTTAAACATGAACCGGGGTCGTTATGCCCATTGATGCATCTGAAAGACATGTGTTTTTTTTCAAAACAAACGTGTTACTGGAATATTTGAAAATTATCAAAAGTGTCAAATCGTCACAAGTGCTCAGCTATACCAGTGCTGTTATGCACGTTGGTGCAGAGTGTGTTTTTTTCGCTTCATTGACTTAAAAACTCGTTCTCAAGACTTACTAAGTCTTCCCAAGAATTACTGAATTGTTCCCACGATTTATCTTGTTTCCATAAATTCAATTTCGTGGGAACGAGATAATAAGTTGTAAGAACTCGGTGATTTGTACAGTAATCATTTATTTAAAATGTAATCCTTCAGCATTTGGTTTAAAAGGACTTGTTTACAGATTTTTTTTTTATATAAAATGTTATAAATAATGTGCGTGCATTTATAAAAATAGACCTCATCCACTTAAATTGTTCGGATGACATTTACGTCATATTGTTTAGTTTTGTTATAGTTCAATGACGTCAATGATAAGTGTACGTCAACAAAAAAAGATGGGCGGAGTACAGATAAATATAGTTATCATGCAATAACTTTAAAAATACAAACTAAGAAAAGAAAATCGAAATAGAATGTAATGTAATTGAAATAATAGTTTTGATCATAATTTGTTGTCGAAAAATCCATGGTCAGGAGTATAGATGTGTCTTTTCAAATAATTTCACACTCTCGCGATTTAATTTTTACTCATTTATACTCCTATTTTTGGGTTATTCGACAAAAAAAAACTGTGATCGAAAAACTATTTCTTAAATAATGCCTTACTCGCCATTCGAACTAGTAAAGCATTTCAAATTATTTTAGGCGCTATGTTATTAATAAACGTGTTCCTAAATTATGGTTGAAGAGCGTTACATATAGACAATTTAACGATTTTGAATTATGGTTATCCATAAACGAACATATATTTTTTCATTTCTTGGGACTGTTTTTGCTGACTTGAATAGTATGTATATATTATTTTTTTATGCTATTATATTTTGGGGGATATGTCATTTTGCAAAGCTATGACCAAGTCATTTTAATGGAGCCAATTATCAGCATCAGTTTTTCAATATTGTGTGGGACAATGATCTCTTTATCGTGAGATATTATGCCCAATGCCTAATGCGGTATCATTACTACTACACAATGTACATATATGACGTTTTTGTTTGAGTACACTCATTTACGTGTTAACTCTTTATATGAAATGTACCGCATGATCAACGTTATACGCACTTTTATATATCATAAACCGTTTTGTTGTCGCACAAACAGCATACCGAAGAAGCAAAACAAAATCGTATTAGTTAAAGATTTGTGACAATATGTCATATAACGTGAAAGCTAGTTAGTGACAGAAATTAATGTGTTTTGTTGATAATCAATTGTACCGAAACAAGAAATATGAACGCCTTTTTACATTTTTGTCATGTCATGTTGGTAAGTGTGTTCAATTACAGTTTCTCAAATTCTGAAGTGAGCACAGATATTTGGTAGAACAAGTATGTATCAAAAATGTCGTTGTATTGACACTATGAGCATTAAATTAACTTCTTATAGGGAATGAAATATGCTTTATTCAAACACCCAATTCTTATTTATCTGGTAATAGTGTTAGCATTAGAATTCTGCTTTTAACTAAATAATGTGTTGTTGGTTCGGTAGGGTTCATGTTTTACTTTGTAGTATATATCATGCAAATAATCGTTTTCTTCAGTGAAGGCAATCCATATTTATGCCTATGTCAGATTGTATTTCATTGTATTATAGTTTATGTAGTGAAGTTTGTAAGACACCCTATTATTGACAGAATAAAATAATGAACTATTATATATAAGTTTAGAGTTCTTGTTACAATGTTTTAATTGGAAAATTAGAACTTCGCTCATTGTTTTAGCGCCTGTTCCATCGATAGTGTGGTTCTTTTTCGTTTCGCTTCATGTAACTGAAGTTATTTTGATTTTAAATGGGACACTTACGAAATTGTCGAGAATAATTAGTTGATTGTTCTAGTTTCTGCATGATAATTTGCTTTAGAATGTCCATATGTTAAAAATCGATTCAGCTTCGAACTATTCAACTGGATAGAATATGTTAAGAATATATATTATATTGTCAAATTCGTCACATATCATTACGTATAAACACCTCATATGTACGTTTTCTTGTTATAACCTGGTGGCTGCAATCACGTTTTTCTGGTATGAACTTTTGTCAAATGAATATTTGCATACTGAACTAAACAATGTTTTCTACCACCAATTTAAGCAAGCAAGAATTATGTCACTAGCTCAACGGTGAATGTCAGAGTTAACAGTTTGTGCATGTTACTTATCAAGGAAGTTTATTAAATAATATAAATGCCCATGTTCGTGACTAAAATCATTATAATAATACCACACAGCTCACTCTCATAGTTATATACTAGGAAGATATGTAACATCAACTAAAAGGAGCAGACCGTGCATTAACATTTTTCATAATTTTGTATAATTGCCATATGTATTATTCAAATAATGCCAAGTGACATTGAGCGGGCGCAACCGTGACGTATCTACACATACCAAATATTTGAACGATTCTTATTAGTAATTGTTTAAAGTGTAACAAATAAACGAAATGGTATATTGATCAAATTGAAGTATGTGGGTAATATTGAGCAATACTTCCCCTCTAGTTGTATGTATTGTATTTGGATATGATATGGCTAAATGATTATCTTAATATTATTAATTTTCAAACATTATGGTTGTGATTTTGTTTGCTTTAAATATATATCTGCAATTCGATACACATATATGTTGTTTGACCTTGAGAATGACAGTATGTGCGTGCGTTTGTGATTGGTTATTGTTGATATAGTATTAAAAGTGTACTTAATACACAGAGCAACACTTCTAACTTACCACTTTCAAAACGTGCAATCAAGTGGTTATTTGTCGACTAAATTAGATAACATTTAGTCAATATGTATTGTTCTTGAAGTCGTTTATTAAAATTATATACTTGATTAAGAATGTTTTAAACTAAGTGCATATGCTGAGTTGGGATCTTATTTTGAAACTATTAATGTCTCAAGCTGTTAAAGGATCAGGTTTTTTTCTGTAAAAACAATGGCACTTTTAAGTCTTAAGCTTTGCCAGAGCATACTCTCAGTTTTTATGAACATTTATAAATGCCAAATTTTTATTCATATCCTTATAATATTAATGAGGATGAATCCCAGAGTCATCGATTACATTTCTGAAAAAAGTGATAAAATGTGCATGTCAAGCCTCTTGAATCTGTTTAACGATTCATGTCAGTGTCGTTTTAGAATTGCTGTTAAGTGTGAATCATTTTATAATAATTTATTGTTCTTTTGGAGTGGCATGTATTATAATAACTGTATTTATTATTATTGGTTTAACATTTGTTTGCCTTTTGGCTTTGTATTCGTCTCTAAGCTTACTCATGATGTAAACAAATTTCACCAAAACTATGCTCATATGTTTGATCAATGTTATTGAAAGTTTGATTGCGAAACTAATGTTTCAAGAACATGTCATATACTTTATGTATAAATATATTAACATAATGTTTATATTAAAATGTAAAGACTAAAGAAATACTTAACTAATACATTTTATCAATAATAAAAAGTTAAACAAAACATTATCGGTAGTAAAAGACGTAAATACATATAGTTGTTTTATTAACTAATAACACAAGTACAAGAGGATTTTTCGCTTCAATCACTGAACCGTTTACAAAATCTTAAGTTATACCCTTTAAACAAACAATGTGAAATTTTGCTTCGTGATACTTTCTATCGATGGTAGTATTTTGACAGCTATGACATCCTTAAAGCGATGTGTTATTTTCACTATATTTTCAATTTCAATTGGGTTATTGTCGTTCACTATAATGCCTTAGATGTACACGTGCTCATGAGTCAACGAATTGTTGTGGCAGTTTAGTGACACTGTGTTTTATACGACAAAACGTCGGCTTATTAATCTAAACGATAAACCTAGATATCTTCACCCAATTATTGAGTCGTCGTTATTGGCTTTATTGCAAAACATATTTTGAAACACGAGCTGCTGGTTACTCTGTTAATCGAAATGCTTCTTTATGTACGTTTTATCCCATAATTAGTTCGTGAGAGGTAGATCCGTTGCATCAATGTCGTTGTAGTTAAGTCCTGTGTATACGATTTAAGCAAAGTGAGTCTATCTGTATTTGTTAATGTAATTGATCAAGCTGTCATTTGTCTCAATAAAAAGACATGCACATAGTAACACGAATTCACCTTTTTATAATTGTTCGGTAGTTTGATCATGCAAACCTTTGTTCCCAATAGGCCTTGTTTAATTAATTTGTTATGGCCCCGGATCTTTGTGTTATACTCTGTGAAATGGCATTATATTGTGGTCACAGCTTCCACATTATAAAAATATCACTCAGTTATTGATCACAGTGCTGGAAAAAATGCAAATGATAATAATAAAATTGTAACCATTGCACAGAGTGGAAACCCAACGGATAGCCTAACATTTTTTTTCTTTAACCTAGGTCGTTTGTATATATCTTTTTCTGATGCCTTTATGATTTATGTACACAATTTGTTGATGTTTGATTGAATGAAAGTGCTTATTATAGTCAGAGATTAATAAACAGATTACCCATCCATTGTCGACTCACTTGTAACTTATTTTATTTTATTACAAATCTCTGTATATTTTAGTTTGTGGCTAAACCAATTATGTTACTGTTCGATAGGAACGTTTTTCTGGGTTGAAAAAATATATATATTTTCAATACAATTTCTTGAATGTTGATGTTTTGGGGAACAAACTACGTTGTATACGCTTTTATGATAGTATATGATAAACACTCTATATTAGAGATGAAATCCAGCTGCATGCGCAGGTGATGCAGAAGCCTTCAATTAATGCCGTTGACTTATTGCCGAATCAACAAGACACAACTAATGAACATAAGGAAATAAAAAGAGACTTATTACTGTATCGAAAATTGGTCACTGGCTTATAACGGTCCATGCAATGGTTATTAAGTACCAGAACCACACTCTTAAATGCGTTACATTACATAATACATTTAAGAGTAAACAGAGATGAAACGTATTCAAATGTTTCAGTCATAAAATATATTACTTAATAAATTGCATATCATTGAATACTCAATATTTAGATGATACTTCACAAGAGTATCAGAGCTTAAACTCCAAGTCACAATGTTATTTAATATTTCTACTCAGTAACCGAAAAGTACATTATATAATTGAATCAATCTTGGCATTTCCGTAGTTGCTACTTCTTATAATGAGATTATATATGCCTTAAAATACGTACAAGGACGTTTTGCATTTTAAACAACACTATTTTTGTTTTCAAGAAAGTGTTGTACTCTGACATTCGTTGTCTACTCATTGATTTATATAGAATTTCGTTTATTAATCAATTCTTCATCTATACGTGTGTTGGTGACATCTTTAATGTATATTCAAATTCGCATTTTTTACTTTCAAACCTGTTCCCAAGTACAAAATTATACTAATTTTATCTGCAGTATGTTAACCTATACGACATACGTACATTACCACATTTAGGCTTATAAACAACACATTCATAATGAAACGTTAAGTGGGTTTTTTGTTTGCTAAATCAACAATTTACATTTTCAAACCGCACATACCGGTTGGCGTGATAAATCTAAATTATACAATACTGATGGTTTTGATTGTTTGGAATATTATATCTGCATATGCATCCAAGTTATGTAATCGCAGTTTACAATCCGCATTTCTACTTTTTCTTGAGATGCATCGCAATGATCTTGAACTTGGGTTTCCTCTTATATTGCAATTTACATCAAATTAAAAAAATACGTTAAGGTTAATACAAAAGCTGGAAGATAGGCTCACCATACGACCTAACTGTAGATTATATCCGTCAAATGCGCGACAGCAAGGTCCTTATCTGCTTATGCAATACCTACAAGGGGTTTAAATAGATGTTACCTTACTATAAACATTACGAGTAAACTACCTATAATCGATCAGAAACACAGCAATACCAACACAAAACAATATCCGAAAATCAGGCGTTTGAAATGTAATTTGTCTTACTCAAGAATAGATCTGTTTGCGTGTTATTGTATAATATCCTATATAATATGTATTTTTTAATAATACGTGCACATTTTAGTTTTCTACTGCTTTCATCGAATGTCCCATGCGTTATATATGTCTTTCCATCCGTCCATATGTCTGGCCGTCAAACCGTTCGAACAGCTGAATACCGCGATTTCTCAAAACAATACTTAAGATGCTTAGATGAAAATTGACATACGTATAACAGGCAACGTAAGGAGTATGCACGATCCTTTTTCTTTACCAGAGGTACAAGGTAAAGTCACTGTAAATTAAAAAAGTATAACACACAGTTTTACATTGTTATATCGAAACGTTATACATGTATAAGGTATTTTCATGAAACTCAATGTAAACATTGGGCTTAAGGTTTTCCATTCATCCTCCTCTTTAAATCTGCCTCCGTTAATCCGTCCGTCGGTCTGTTCGATTGAAAAAGTTATAAAAAGTGAGAGAAAAAACCTGAACAGTACATAATATATATGATCACGGACTTTGGTATAAATATTAGTTGCGTTGATAGGATTATGGAGCATGACCATTATTTTCTGCAGAGATTAAATGTCGTCTCAATCTGCAGAGTTTAAATGTCGTTTATTGTTCTTGAAAAATACAATTACACTTAATAATCAATTACTTGAAATGAGCATGCGATATAAGCATGAAACTCGCTTTACAATGTACCGACTTGTAAATGTTAAATGCAACACATGTTCATACGAACACTCTATGTGTTTTAAGCCACAAAATACAGTAAGAATTATCCAATAGTTCAATGCATGCGATGTATATTTCAATGCAACATCCATAATATCTGATACCATTTTAGGGTCGTGTAATTTCTACATATATCACATGAATTTGAATATCAACACATTGACAAAAAATAGACATGTCCAAGTTTGCATGAGCTTAAAAATGTGCATATTTAGGAAGAACTGACTTTGACACTCACCGACCAAGATTAACATCAAATGTTCGATGTGACGTCCGTTTTGTGCTATAACGACGTCGTTTTGTTTGAAATGTTCAATAATATTGGCGTACATTGCTGACGTCATTTTTTTCATTTCTCGGCGAATGGCTGACTTCAGCTGCTCAATGTCAATGCCTTTTTTTCTCAGGCCAGGCAGAAATTTTGTATTCAAGAGAGTTAGATTTCGGGCACTCTTTACTGTTTTGGTTTCACCTTCCGATTCGAAAAAAAGGTCCAATCACACCGGTAAAACTCAGCGCTGCCGGAACTGTCACCTTTTCCTCATGAACAGGCTTTTCTAAATATAAATGTGGTTTCTCCTTACTCCATACTCTACATGTCTGTTTGTTAGGAGTGTTATTAAGATAAAAAATGTGATAAATCTGAAAACCATATTTTATCAACTGTGTCCAATTAATCAACCATCCATTCAGCAAACTCTAGTCTGCTTTTTATGTCTGTTTCTTTCAAATGTTGCATTATAGACAGCTATTAAGGATCATATAATTTCAAACCAAAACGCAGCGTTATATAAACACTTCCATAACCAGTCTTACTGTTGATATCTCCTAGAACTTTTCTTACTGATTTATGTGGTGTCTCCTGAATCACCTCAAGGATCTCTGCAACGTTCTCTGAGCCGCGTCTAGATCTTGGTCTTCCACTGTTGTTTTTTCGGCTGTCCCCAACTGCACCAGTCTGTTTCGAATCTATAAATAAGCCGAGATACTTGAAGCTGTGTTTGTCTGTCATCTTCAGGATATTGTTTCTGCATCATTCGTATGACAATTACTGGAGATTTAATCTCAAACTAAAGATTTACTATTTCAGCAGCCTTCTGAGTTGACGTCGCCATCTAAATAAAACAACCTTATTGGATGACGGCATATATGACGTCACGAAGTCAACGATTTCCCGTTATTTTTCTGATGACAAAATCTTTTACAGTGGTATATAGCACTTAGTAATTATATCAGCCGGAAATTATTTATTTATTATGAAAACAAATCTTATTTACGTTCGGCGAGTCTTTCTTTGCACGATCATAATTATCATTATATACAACCACATGATGAACATTACTTTTAAATACCTCAATCAATTTTCAATGGTTTTTGACCATCAGTGCACACATGCCAGAATGAAATATATGCAAACAACAGCAAGATGTTTTCGATTATAATAAGTTGATCAATAACATGTTGTATGTTCATTTTAATATGTTAATTTCATTTGTCTAGTTCAAAATGCAATTCGTTTGTTTGGCATAATATGACATGCTTATCACTCCTTTTCAGAAATAGTATTTTCATACATATTGTGTGATAGTACAGTGATATTTTATCGTGTTCACTTGTTCTGAATAACAATTTAGTTGATACTCTAATGAAATAAATGCCTGATTGTGAATTAGATTTCATAACTTTTGTTAGCGCATTACACCGATAATGTGTAATTGAATATACATGTCCTCATTCTACCATATATAGCTTTCGAAAAACTAGTGTTAGATCCACCTTGCCCAATGTATTGGAAATGCGATAGTAGTTACGCAGGATTCACTTACCAGTGTATTAGAAAAGTCGTCTGGCTGATAAGAACTGTACGACTGTGATATAACACGTCCCTATCTATTTGCCGTACTCGCTTTATTGACAGATATTGATTCATAATTGAAATAACAATAAAACATAAAAACAAAATAAATATAAGAACACGAAACTCAGAGAAATTATCCAGAAGAAGGACGCTTTTTAAAATGCACGTATTTCCTCTATTAAGGGCTAGTAAAAACGACATTATCAAAGAAATAATTTCTAATAGTTTTTCACTAGCATATATATATATAGCCTTCTCTTTTTTTAAGTAGTATTTGATTTGGTTATTTTAATGTTATGCATGCAGTGATGTCTTTTCAACATTCATCATATGAAATCATCAAACAGAAAAGAAAACAAACAACATTTGTTTTGTTTAGCACAGTTACTGCTGAGAACTGCTATCAATTGGAAAACATTAAATTTACATTGTAGTATATTGTAACTGCCTTACCAAATGTATTCGCACGCCTTTGGGTCGTCCTCAGTCATATTAAGTAAATGGAACGAGGATACATGTTAAACCCACTATGGAGGTCACAAGTTTGATCCAGTGTTTTTAACGTTCGTAGTATCTTCCGCACCACACGACACCATGCTTTGTTGCTATCAGAAACAAGACTAAAACATATCTAATATACTCGGCTATTGAAATCATCGATCTTGCAAACAGGTTTAACCTAACCAGTATGTGCATGCGGTGAGCATAACAACATGTAGAGTGTAACCTTGATGTGAAAATTGTCCTTGGTTAAAACTACACAAACAACATTAAGTAAAACTTATATAATCAATCACTAATTAAAAAAAAAAAAACGAAGAAACTGGGATTAAAAAACTGTTTTTAATATACTTTGTCCAACCTCAAATAAACTCTTTTCAAACATCGATAAATATCAAAGCATGGTATACATTACTGAATTAAAGACTGATCCTTGTATTTATCTTCGTCAAACAAATGACAAAGAACAGTAAAATAATTCGGCATTTTTTTAAGAAAAAAATAGAGGATTTTTGTTTATGTCAGTGTAATATCGTTTGTGATTTCACGAGTGAGCATTGAAAATATATATTCACGAGTGTCGCAGCCACGAGTGAAAATATTATTTTTCTATGATCACGAGTGAAACTACAAACGATCTTACACTGACATGAACACATTTTCTGTTTCTTTAATGCGACCTTTTCAAGAAAATAATTAATAATAATTTTCCTTTCGCTGAAAATTGACCCTCTTTTTCGTGGCGTGCCTCAATACATTAAAATGACGTTATTTTGTTGACGATATTACGTCATTATTCCAGGGAAATTCATCAGTTAAACTCTTTTACAATGCAAATAGACGTACAAAAAGCATAACATTAAAAGAAAAT
Organism: Dreissena rostriformis; assembly: GCA_007657795.1. Lineage (NCBI taxonomy): Eukaryota > Metazoa > Mollusca > Bivalvia > Myida > Dreissenidae > Dreissena > Dreissena rostriformis. The sequence goes on from VMBQ01004603.1 coordinate 42,162, forward strand.
GTGTTGGATTCGGTTGAATAATCGATTTTATTTCACTCGTGATCATAGACAAAATATGAACACGGATATAAACAAGGGAAGTACATCTTGATATGATAATCTAAAAATAGAAAAAGGAATATCGAAAATGTGTTCTTTTCACCGGTGAAAAGAATAATTTTGTTCTTTTCACTGATGTTAGTTCACTGCAGAAATGTCATAGTTTATCATTAGGTATAAAAGAAATACAGTTATTAAGGTTGCAATTTTGATGGAAATAACAAAACAACATCAGTGAAATATTAAATCGAAAAGTAAAACTAAACTAGCACGCTGTTCATACGTAATATTAGAACTAGTTTTTTTTTTTAATCGAGTCGATGGGTATCTCGTAAGCTGCTCGCGATCGATGTTTAAGTCCTCTTTCTTTTTTTTACTCGTTAAAACGTACTGTATTTAAAGGGAGACTGTACGATTTTCGGATGTGTTAAGTTGTAATATATTGATATAAATATGTTACAATAACACAAAATAGGCAAGAAAAAATATACATTGAAGACGAATTTCATAAAATGCAGCAAAGTCAAGTTAGCGCTCTTTTTAGCCGATGCCGACACTTTTACTCGTATTTGCTAGGAAACAAAATTGTGTCTTTGTGTCGTAAGAACGAATCTGCACGAAAACTAAATTTAGATTCACATTGTACATGCATGATATATATGCTGGCGAATTCGGCTGGAAGCCTTTTTCGATTTCAGAATTTAATAATTGGCTTATTTCGTCTTTTTTGAAACATGTTTTTCTAAACTTATATTTTAATTTATATTTAAATATATGTTTAATAAGTTTTTACACATTTTATATAAATTCATAAATATTTGACAAAATCGTACAGTCTCTCTGAAATGTATGTACAGTTTGTTCATTTATATTCAAATTCAGTTTTTTGAATATAGGGAACTCAAAATTTAAACCAATGTCAATCTTTAAATTACATTATGGTAATATTTATTTAGTTTATTTGTTGCGTTGAATAAAGTATCATGTATACGTATTCTGTTTTCATGAATACCATAAGCATGATTATCCAAAATCGTTCAATCCTCTTTCATGTTCAAACATCGTGATCAGTTTTCAAGTTTTATTAGCTTTATTTATCTACATGCGGTGTAATAATTTATATTTGGACACATTCAAAGTTAAACAGATTATTGCTTATTGTTTGGTCAGAAAGCTTATATATCTCCTATTTTGATAAAAGCAATACAACGGTGATCATATAGCAGTATATAATTTTCAAACGTTATAGGTATCCGATTGTTTGAAAACATGTATATTTAAACAACGATTTGACTGATACACTAACCCTTTAAATTTCTCTCCCGGTTTTACAATTGTCGTATAAAAGTCAACCCTTGACGATTTTCCCTACCGTAAAACCCTTCGAACATTAGAGCACCTTCACAAACAGCACGACACATGGATAACTATACATTTGTTGTGGTTGTTAAAACGCTGATTCTGGAAGTCATAAGACAAAATTATAAATTGAATTTAGAATACATCTTGGAAAACAAAATAATATCTTTCTTTTATAAAGTTAGGGCATCTGAATGTGGAAATTAATCAAAGCTTCTTATGAGCTAGCTATTTTATGTTTGCAAGGCATTGTTTCTTACTCGTGATATTTATGTTTCAGTGTGTATGTGCATATGTGACTAAGGGACTATGCGATAAATCTGTGGGTAAATGTATATGCAGACAGGTAAGAAGAATTATAAGAATTATAAAATGTTCAATGCAATGAAATCCATTATACTAAAATATGCACTGATTAATGTGAACACTGAAAAGGCAAAACGAAATTTGAAGGTTACGGACAATAAAACATTTAATTGTTCAACAGGGTAACAATTTTGATGTCGCCGAAGAATGCGTAGATAATGATTAATGCGCAGCCCATCACCATGATCCATGCGGACACAGGGGCCTGTGTATCAATTCCATCGGAAATAATACGTAAGATAGATATCAATACTTAACGCTTAAAGACGCATTTAGAATTCCGCTTCGAGAAACGTTATATATAAATTTACAAGAACAAACATTCGTAGAGCACCAAAAGCAACAATTGGTGAACAGGAATAACATGAACAGGATGCTCGTCGCCGTATTTACTATCTGCACTTATGATCGTTAGAAATGTATGATTTTACGATTGGAAATATTGTGAAAATCTATTCAAGGATTTATTACATCCCGAGTGTTTGATTTGTGATCACATAGATATGTTTCATTGTTTTAATGTATTTTTTTTTTTCAAATCAAGTTATTTAATCTTTGTTCGAAAGGAAGTCCTACACGCTTTCTAACATACGTTCTAGCATATTTCCAACGTAAAACAACACTTGCATATAGTCATATCTATAACATGTTTAAGTAGTCATTTTTAGTATTGTTATGGAATTGTTAAGGGATGTGTTTCCTGACCATTCACAAGACGTTACATTGCCGATATTTCGTAATCAACGTCAAACTACGTACTTATAGGAAACAATTTTCAAAATTGCTTGTTGTTTAAGAAATGATCGACGGGTAACCGTTGGTTATTGAGGTAATAACCAACGGCATGGAGTTTCAATGCGTAGGAATAAAACCACGAGGGCGAGCCCGAGTGGTTTGATAACAAACATTGGAACGACATACCGTTGGTAATTACCGCAATAACCAACGGTTACCCGTCGATTATTTCGATTCTACGACAATTCCACCACGAAAATGTGTTTCAATAACATCCGAAATAAAGTGTCCGAATTATATGCTACTTAATCCAAATAATAACTAGATCCCTTAAGACAGATTAAATGTGCCTTTTCTTCTTGTTAAAACTTATTTTATAAACAGAACATTTAAATAAACTTTGCTTCCAGTGCGTCTGTTCGGTTTAAAGTACTTTAAGAAGTAAAGTTTATTCGGTAGAATGTATTCACGCGCTGTGCGAGGAAAACAACCGTTGGTATATCGGGGTAATAACCCACGGTAAGCACCCTTCTCATTCTAATGTGCATGCGTTTGTTATTGGTATGCGACTGTGGTAGAATTAAAATTATGACCATTTCTTAAATAAACAGTGGTTTAAGTTTGAAAAAAAAATGCGTTTAAGAAACTTAAATCGGCGGACTTTTTAAGACGTTGTGCTAATTTTGGACAGCGATCTATTTACCATGGATTTTTAAAGCTATGTGCGTTTGTAAATGAATCATCGTTAGCATTCAGGAATTATGTACGTTTTGAACAACGGTATCCATTATGTTTTTGTAAAATAAAGAACATATTTCAGATGCAATAGCCTACAAGGCTGATTGAATGATTCCCAGTGTTCAAAGAAAGTATCAGATCCTGCTTTGTGCTTGCCCGGGTTAACGGGATATAGGTGTAGCGATGCAACTTGTGGTCTTCATGGATACGCCCAGGCATGAGACCGGAGTGATTTCGAGTAAAATGTTTGATTAATGCATTCGATTTCTGAATACTGAGTTGATTATTTCATGAAAAGTCTTTAAAATGATGTACTTGTTAGATTAAATCACGGTGTGCTTCTTGGGATTACAATTTTGTTAAAAAGGCACAATACACAATTTTGTGTCGTTAATACCAACAACAATGTGTACGTTTACACATGGTGGTCAGTATTTTAACACGATCTAATATAAACAATATTATATAAGGTGCACAGTCACAAAGAATACGTTCGATCAAGTTTGCTCAGTAATTTTGGCGGCGTTTTATCTCTTGATTAAAATTTAAAATATCCGATTCAGGTGCATCTGTGAGACTGTATGGACAAACATCAATTCTTCACGCAAAAGCTCGTGTGATTAAGATATTGAAGAGTGCCTAGACCCACATGTGTGTAACCAACGTAGCACGTGCATAACTATTCTAGGTGCAATAAATACATCATACGCTTTCACCTTATACACTCTTGACAGTAATGACGTAACTTTGCAACTCATTTAAATAATTTGTTATTTTTACAATTGTCTTTAGAAGTGTGTAACCAAAATATCACGTGCACCAATATTCAAGGCGAACTAATTTTAACCTTTAACTTTATTTCAACCGGATTCCAAAGCTATTATCGCCATGGTCTTCGACGCGTAGGTGTTTGTAACCGACATAGCATGTGTACCAATACATCGTTATTTTCTCAACTTATTCCCATTAAAACTGTGCGTATAGTTACCACACATGCATGTAAACATTAACTTGGTTGCCTTTTATTATAAGCAGGTTATTGAACGCCGCAATTAAATTAGTATAGAACTACATCGTATAGCGGAGTGCTTTTGTCCTGACGGACATAAGACATAAACTAGTTTTGCAATTTTGTTTTTGTATGGCTACTTATAGAAATCGATTATATCGAGGTCGTCAACGTGGCTTGTTGTTCTAAATTTCTCGTCTCACGAAAATTCCGCAACATAAATGTTGTTTATGTTTGTTTGAAACGTAGTTACGACCTACATTTATGTTGGTTCTCCTCGTGCACGTGTGTCATTTGTTCGTAACTAATTGCTCCGTAACTACGCTTAAATATGAGACACCATTACGGGAACTAATTAAACAGACCTGTACAGCATCAGAAAGACGGTATGAAAGGTTTTCCCTTTAAAACACAAACAAACACTATTATACTTTTTATTTCTTACAAAGATTAATTGATTATAGCATCTTCTACAGCCATAAATGAACATCGCGGGTTCGTACAGATGCGAGTGTCTTATTCTCTGATCAGGAGCAGATTGTTCTATACATGTACAACTGTTCGATTGGATTATGCGACAATGGTGAAACTTGCAAACATGACAAGTGTACATGTTTATCTAATTGGACCGGAGTAGATTGTTCTACATACAACTGTTCCACTGGCGTATGCAAAAATGGTGGAACTTGCAGCAATGACATGTGTACATGTTAATCTAATTTGACCGGAGCAGATTGTTCTATATACAACTGTTCCACTGGCTTATACAGCAGTGGTGGAACTTGCAACAATGACAATTGTACATGTTTATATAATGGGACCAGAGCAGATTGTTCTATATACAACTGTATAACTGGCATATACAGCAGTGGTGGAACTCGCAACAATGACAAGTGTACATATTTATCTAATAATATATTGGAGCGGAGCAGATTGTTATATATACAACTTTAACACGAGCTTATGCAGCAATTATGGATGTTGTGACAATGACAAGTCTACATGTTTATCTGATGGGACAGGGGGAGATTGTTATATTAACAACTTAACCACTGGCTGTTGCCGGAATATTGAAACATGCATTTATGAAAAGTGTACATGTCTTTCTAATTTAACTTGGGAAGATTGTTCTAAATACAATTGTTCAACAACCGTATGTACGAATGGTGGAAGTTGCAAAATGACAATTTTACATGTTTATCCAATTGGACTGGCCAAGTCTGTTCTCAATATAACAGTACCACATACTTATGCATGAATGGGGCATCATGCATCAAACGAACGTGCATATGCTTATCAAATTTAACTGGGAAAGATTGCGTTTTAGAAATCTGTAGCACAGCAGAATGTGCCTGCAAAAGGTAAATATAACATCAAGCTTAGCATTATTTTGTACCTTTGACAATTACACATTTAATTATGTAAAAGAGTATTAAATATGAATATAAGTGAGATATGTTTATCAGTTTGAAGTGAATTTATGTATGCAAGACGCCAATTAATTTTGTATTCTAATAACAGATAATGGTGTTACAATGAACTATTTGCTGCACTAAACATTACAAGGACGCGCCTTTTATTTATTCTGCTGATTGGTCTCTTTGCGTTCTGCATACACAGACAAAAGAAGTGTGAAATGCAATTAAAGATGATTTACAATTAACGTATACACAAATGCACGAGTTCCTTAATGTATACACGTATTAACCAACTTTATAGCCAACAGGCTTCCAATATATTCAGTCACGCTATACAAATACCTTTTCATTTGAACTGCAGAAAAAAAGCGGTTACCACAATTAAAAAAAATAATTGCCATTTATCAGAGGGGATAATCACGTGACAAACACGATGGCGACGTCCATTTCGAGACATGTATATTTCGCCGTTTTATACCCTTTATAACTTGTATTAATTGTTTAAATGCCGCTGACTTTCCAGCCATATCAGCAACAACGTGATTAGCGCCTATTTCGTATTAAAATTCGCGTTATGTCTCGACTTTTCTCGCTGCGTATTTTCTAAGTGGAGCTGTAATTAGGTCACTTCACCAAAAGATCCGCAGCGATTAAAGTCGAGATATAGAGCGAATATTAATACGAAATAAACGCAAATGACTTTCTTGTTGATATGGCTGGAAAGAGAGCGGCATTTTTAAAATTTATAAAAGAAATGAAGAGTATAAAACTCTGAAAAATACCTGTCTCGGCATGGACGTCGCCGTTTGTTTGTCACGTGATAACTCGTTCTGTATATGTATTGTTGTTTTACAGTAAGATGAAAGAATCCCGTTCCCGTTTGAGACAGATCGACGATAAAAAAAGAACGCATTCAGCTAAAGAGTATAATGCATATCAAACCCACCGTAACGGTTAAACTAGGGTAACTCGAGTTACACCTTTTGTGTTAAAGGGAGACTGTACGATTTTTATATGTGTTCAATTGTAATATATTGATAAAAATATGTTACAATAACACAAAATGGGCTGGAAAAATATACATTGAAGTCGAATTTCATAAAATGCAGCAAAGCCATAGCGCTGGTTAAAGCCGATGCCGACACTTTAACTCGTATTTGCTATCAAACAAAATTGTGTCTTTGTGTCGTATGAACGTATCTGCACTAAAACTAAATTTAGATTCACATTGTACATGAATGATATATATGCTGGCGAATTTGGCTGGAAGCCTTTTTCGATTTCAGAATTAAATATCTGGCTCATTTCGGATTTTTCGACACATGTTCTTCTTAACTTTGATTTGAATTTATATTGAAATATATGTATAACAAGTTGTTTACGCATTTTATATAAATTCATAAATATTTGACAAAATCGTACAGTCTTCCTTCAAACAATTACAGCCTAGAGTCTGTATGATAATTTATCAACGTTTAAATTGTAGCTTAGCATCGCCTTTACAATGATATTACTGTGAAAGAAGAAGGGAATTTGCTTTGAAAAAAGCACATTTGTGAATATGTGTCTTAAAAGAACCAGTCCATCAAAACTAATTAAATACATGTCAAAAGGCATCAGTTCTAATGTAAATAAATTATGTTTATAAACAGTTGACAAGTATTGTGTTTTAAAGAAATGCATTTAATTATATACATTGTCAAATGTTCGAAGTGTTAATGGATTTCTTCGTATTTTGAACCCTTTTTAAACAGTATGTTTGAGCTCAAATTATTTAAATTATTATTTGCATCATCTATCGCGTCAAAAGCAACTTTATTATTAACGTTTTTCAAATCGGTATTACCTAACCGATTTAAACTTATAAATTAATAATCAACACCAAAATAATGTACGGATATGCAATCGAACAATTTTTAATCATTTATGCAATAGGACGTACATAATCTATATGATATAATTAAGAACATACAATCAATTCTGCTGTTTGTCTTCACGATGAAATTATCCGATTAAATAGAATGTGTATTTAAGAAAAATGTTCGAATACAGACTACTAATATCTTTTCAAAAGAATAGTAGATGTGCTTATAAGTAATATCTACATCAGTAATGAAAATATCGATTCGAAACATGGTAAGGCATTTGTTGTCTTCACATATTTGATAGCTGATATTTGATGTGCAGAATGTATATAATCTTTAAAACCTGATTTGTCTTCAATCAGAAAGCTATGTTTATCAAAACTTGTTTGCAAAGCAGGATGTTTCAATTGTTTTAAAAGTGATGCGTTTAAACATACGTTTAAACATATGGTCTAGCTTATTTCCAACGTAAAACTTTTTATCAGATAGAACAAGCCATTTTTTGTTTGAATGTGTGGTTTAGTCATTTTGTCATAATTCATCAACCTAAAAGCCCTTTACCAAGCACGTATTTGCATTTGATGGTTCTATTTTCATCTTTATTATTTTATGGTGATAATTATTTTAATGAACTGCATTGTGTGAATCCGATGTGATTTATGGATAAATAAGACGTCGTATATTGCAATGATTTTAACCGTACATGATGACAATTTCATCTTATGTTAAGACTCTCTTGTAACTTTTTATCATTGTATACAACTTCATTGCCATTTCCGAATGCCCTTAAACGCGAGTTTGGTGAAATCCATAAAATCATTCGTAAGATGTGATAAATAATAATTTAATATTTTGTGTTTATTGTTTTTACTGATAAATGAAAGATTCAAGACAAAATAAAAATGAGAGTCGGAAGATAAAACAAGTCAGAAAGGACTCATGGGAAGGAAATCCTGCTATTCTGTTAACTACAGATGCTACACATTAAACATTTGAACTAAAATTGTTCAATTCAAATGTCACGGTACCGAACTTAAGCGGGATTGGTGTTAAGATGTGTGGCGGCCCGGTTAGCTCAGTCGGGAGAGCATTCGCCCTGTAAGCGAGGTGTCCCGGGTTCGAGTCCCGGACTGGCCGCACATTTTTACACCAATCCCGCTTAAGTTTGGTACCGTGACACAACCATAATCTGAAATCGTCTTAAAAATCGGGAGTTCACCACCATTGTTCCGTCAATAGTTTACTATTGTATTATAATTGAGGGCTCATGACAAACTAAGGTTATGATCCCATGTAGAACCTTTTGTGGTTTTTAAACAATAGTACAACTAAAACGTCGGCGAGCCCGGATCGAGGGCTTGGAAGACAACCACGCTTAACTTTACAAAAACGCTAAAATCATGTTTAAAGGTCCAGTTCTGACAGCGAAATTATTGCACGCAATCCCGCCTGTCTATACGTCCGAATAATTAGATATCAAAACGACTGTGTTCTCGATAACGGCTTCAATATAGAGCTACTTTTGAAACTGTAAGAATTTTTGTTTTCATTTGTACACGAACTTTTCACCATCTGATAAGAAATGTATCTTTAAAGCCATCTAAAAAAAGGACCATTAATCGGTAATATTGTAATTTCGATACGTGATTGTCTGTTTCGCTGTGTGTTATTAGCAATAAAGTTATAACAATCAAACGAGGGTGAAGCCGTGCCCATACATCATTGTTGAAATATTTCGTATGGAAAAAAGATAGAGAGAATATTTATGCTCAATTGAATGATCAAATTTTATGTTATGCTTTCCGGTGGTTTATAGAGAAATATCAGTGAATTAAGACTGACAATTCACTGTTTCAAACAATTGTTTAAAAATGGCAAAAATACAAAAATAATCATTTGTAAGCATAAACATTGTTTTTGTTATATTTGGTTTTATATCGATTTAAAATCATGAGTGATCATATAAAAATATATTTTCTATGATCACTCGTGAATTAAAATCGATATTCCACCAAAGCCAACAAATATCCTCTATTTTACAAGTGTTCATAAACAAACATTCGGTTAAGTTAACGCTATTGGTTTAAAAAAAAATGCCTCAGTTGGTTATTATCCATAGCTATGTTGGTTTAATAAAGCAAAGGCAGTTGTTAAAATATTGATAGCATTGTTGGTAAACGTATTGCATAAAGCTAAGTTGCTTTAATCATGAAGATTACAAAGCGCTTTTTACAGCAATATTTAAGTTGGGCTCCTTTTTCTTGCGCTCTCCGAAGTGGTGTTATGACCTTTTATCCTCTTTTAGACCTAAGTCACACAAGTGTTACAACAGCAATTACAAAAGTTCCGTTTTAAAATTTTGCTTGCTTCAGGTTTCATGGACATTTGTTTGAATGTATGTTTGGTAAAATCCAGTTATCGTCATCAACAGGTCTTTAAAAAAACATGTATGTTCATGTTATGTAGATGATTGTGCTGCGTCAAATAGTCTCGTTGAGTTATAAACGTTAATAATATCGTTTACGGGATGTCAATACGATGGCCGTCTTAGTACCGAATAAGTAACACATACTTATAAATGGCGCATAATTTTTTAATAAAACACCTTTTTGCCGATAAAAGCTAGAAAGGACTGAATTTATGTACACGCATAATGCGAAACTTAAAGGGGCTTGTTCACAGATTTTGGCATGTTTTGATGTTTGTAATTAAACGCTTTAAATTGATTAATGTAAACATCGGTAATAAAAAGCTAGAGTATAACACTATTTAATAAAGAAAAAAAGTAATCAACACCGGGATTACTCGAACCACTGACCCTTGGAGTAAAAACCTAGCGCATAAACCACTCGGCAATCCCACGGCCGGTAATAACGGGCGCCACCTCTTTTGTGCTATTCATTAGTAAATGAGCCAGTGCTACTTCCGAGGTGGCGCTAAAGACCGTATGTTTTGTACTTTCACAAATATTTCTATAGGGTGAGTAGGTTTTATAAGTTTTTTCAACACATTTTTCATAATTTGAACAATCGGACAATGCAGTGCGATTCAGAGAAGATTTATTAATCCACAAGTGTTCATATAATAACAACCCATTTTGAAATATGAGGACCTTTATAAGTTGTGGCATGGTGACGTTTCTGAATAAAAACGATGTATTTTGCCTGTGTGACGAGCAAATTTCCACCCAATGAAACCGCGAACGACATCAAACCATTGCTTTGAACATGTACAAGTTGTTGCATGCACAAAAACATTGGCTTCTTGTCGATCTAATAGATAATGTTGCATTCTTCCAATAGAGATGGAGCTAATGCCAAGGACCGTTTTGAATCGATGTTATTGTATATTTTGTTTATGTTTTGTAAGTTTACATCGTTTTAATCCGCTATAAATAACTCATGTTTCATGCACAAGTCGATTGTTTGTTGCATATAACTAACCTGATAATCAGGGTGTTTAGTTTCACCAACAATTCACTAGCTAATTTAAATTCTTCCGTGCACCCTTCCTCCCAAAACAATTATAGAAATATGAAAGAACTATATCAATTTAGTCTCGAACGTCATATATGTGTCTAACTGGAAACTGCGCCATATCTTACATTAGAATGGTCTGCTCGGTTATGTATTTTCTCTACAATTATTTTCACTGTAACAGCATTTGCCGGTATACAAATCTGAAACAAATTAATTTATTACAGAAAGGGTATGAACGTGCAACGGTTAACTAAAAACCAAATAGCTGTTGTGCGAGTGTGCGTTCATTAAAGATTTTGATGGTTCATCCGAACAATTAATGCGTTGTACCACATATTCGCGAATATTTTGATGGAACATGCATAGATATTGAACAATAATATGTTCATGGTGATAGCATACGTACATGTAATATTCTATTGATTATCATGTTTTTGAAAAACCAAAGACTGAAGCAATGTGGGGGGGGGGGGATTAACTACAAAGTGGTAAAAACAACCACGTTATCCCAAGTTGAGCAGCCGCAAATTACACCTGGGAGCCAATTTGCAATTTGGATGATATTGGAAAATGCGCCGGGACTCTAAATAAGAAACGTCAAGAACGACTTAAATATTGAATGGTTATGACAGAAAATCACTCTTTTTAAGTGTTAGTTTAAAACAAAACAACGTCCCCGAAACACTAGAGGTATTTTTGTAAAACATAGTTACTAATAAATACTGTTTGATGCATAGCTTTATGATTGCTTGTTTAATGAGTATGCACAAATTTAATCTAACCATTATTTTGTCGAAATCTTGCACCAACACGAGACTATGAATAAGTGATATGTATAAGTATAAGTATCCTCCGGATACCCCAGTTTCCATTAAAGCATAATACCACACGAAATGGAAAATAATCCAGAAAAAAATAAATATCTGGGAATTGCAGCTATAATTAAAAAATATGTCCGACCTTTCCTGAAGTAAGTTAATTAGGCAGGAATGCTTGGTCACACTTTGGGTCATCAAATAATGCAGCCTCCTGCGATGAAGGACCTCGTAAACTTTTAACTGCACATAATAACGCTTCGGTTTACATTATGATTACTAGTTTTTTTTTGTTAGTAAAATAAATTTCAGCTCTAGAAGTGCGGCTTAAGAACGTTAAAAGGATTTGACGTATTTACTTGATGCATATATCTACATGCCGCAAAATACCCGTATGGCCACTGCTGTCACATATATGGCTTCATGTTATATAATTACAAGTCCATTTGGTCATAACAACGTCAACGTTTGATTTCTTACCATATAAGAACACGAACACAGTTTACCGATGTAGTAAAAGTAAATGAATAATTTTAGTGTGTGTATGACTGTTCAACTTTGTTCTTTCAATAAGCATAAGTGACTATTTAACTTGCAAACATTTTATAAACATAACACGTTGATACAAAATACTGTACTTAATAAATGATACAAGTTCCGAATAACGTTTTAGAAATATATTTTTAGAAATTACTATTACTTGACCTCAATAGCAGTTGCGTGATTAGAATTCTTCAAGGCAATTTTAAAACTGGCGGTTATAGGATACTAACTAACATGAACAAGACACGAAAGACAGAAAACATATTTAACTTTACAAGAAACGTAATTACAATTAACGTTTATGTGTTGAAATACATTTTGAATAAAACAAGATGCACTTTTAGGATTTATTCGCCCAGCTGTATATACCACCATTTAAGATTTGCACTATTTTAGGTTTATAATAGAATGCCACCGTTCTCGCTACTTCGTTCGAACAGGTACTCCATTCAGCACACCTCTTGCCTTTTATTTTCATTAAGGTCGCCATGACTCTTCATACATGCAAGGGACACGTCCACTTTGTTGGATTTGCTGTAAATACAGTGGTTTATTTATATTCATATTGGCCGCAAATTAATGCTATAGTTTTATTAGTATATTTGTGTATCATTTACACGCTACAAAACACTATAGTGAGGCTTTAATATGTTTATATAACAAAACTGCTGCAGAAACATATAAATGAAGAATGTTTTGAAAATGCTGTTTTTCCAAGTAACAGGGATACAAAAAGCACTATATTTTAATAGTGATAATAATACAAATAATAATTGTTATTATATTACGTGTATCAAACTCAAATTCAACAGTATGCTATAAATTGCGCGTTTACCCTGAATACGTATTTTCTCCTCATGAAAAATAGTAATGGAATGTTCCACACATGCTGTAGATAACATGTTTGGTGTAAAGTGCATGTATACTTACCGTTTGCGTTTCGAACACATTGTGTTGCCAAAAGAATCGCTATATTTGTATTTCAGCACAAAGAGCGCCACAATCAGAACGCAGCCAAGAACTCCTCCAACAGATAGCAAGGCAATCATCCAGATTTCGAGCTTAGCTGTAATTGTCGAGTTATGTTTTTAGTAACTTGTAATCTACCTAATATTGGATGTTATTTATTGCCATTTTGCATACCAATAAATATGGTTCGCCAATTCAAGGAGCGTCAAATCATAATTTATACAAAAAAACAAGACAATAAAGCTTCTTGAAGTATTGAACTTGACTTCGAGTAATTGACTCATTACTTCTACTTTCTAGACAACTTGCCAATGGCAAACACTTAAAATTAAAATCCGTTAAAAAGTATATTAATCAAATCCGTAAATAGGAAAAAAAAGAAAAAAGGATACAGTATTGACCTTAAAATGTAACCGTGGCTTTGAGCCATTGATTGACTATGCATTATGCAGTGTCTTAATGGCATACACGTTTTAGCCAAGTTCTATAAAAACAAATCCTTCAAAGGTTGTAAGGAGCTGACATGAAAATTAAGGCTCAAACCTTTGACATTGAAGAACGATATTGACCTTGTGCTGGTATGACGGACGCATGCCTTCTATACACCGTCTTATGACTCATGCCTTCTTTAAATTGCCTCAATGTCCTTAACATTGTATGCAAGTTTCATTCGGCAAAGGGTATAGGAGGTCGAGAACGGACACGAATGTGTTATGGGCGGACTTACTTACGAACGCACTGAGGGACGAATGGGCGAAGGGAATTCCTATAATGTTTTTCTTCCCCACCAAACGAATGTGCTATAAGCTAGTCTAACAAAGTGAAATATTCGAATGGTTGTATGGCAAGCGAGCAACAACAATACTTCAGGTTCTGCACTCCAGATATAAAATTGCGAATTAATTAGAATACATTAAATAGAGCGCGTACATAAAGTGCATCAATTTGTATTTGAATCTTATACGATTGCAAAATAAAATTACATACACGCTAAAATAATGCCACAACAGTTTATGTTTATGAACTGTATTCTACGAACATGAAAACTAAAGGCACATAAATAATAATTTACTTGAATAAAGTCATACATGTATGTACTTTTGAGAATGTAATATCTTTTACTCTGAACACTCTGGTATTCATGTCCTCACAATGTAATCAGTTAATAAAAAAAACAACGAACACAACCAAAGATGTAGACTTTGACATGGATTTTGAAATTACATAAACTCAAATTCAGTTTACTACCAACCATTGGTGTTAGAATGCTTGCATAAAAATGTTGTATTCAATGCATAAACTACATATGCAATTCATAAACTATGAATTACTTTTCGCTTTGTACTGTTGTTTTATTGAAAACACAAAGAAAAGAAACAAATCTAAAAGACTACCTCTACTTTCTTGTTCGTACTCTCTATCAGACGGTACTGTTGTCAGAGATGGTCTTGTGGCCATGCCCAATGTGGTCCTATGTGTTACGAACGTACTGCGTAGGGCCTCTGTTGACCTGGAATCCGTTAGCGGTAAACTGTAAGCTGGTGATGCCGTGTCAATACTGTAATTTGTCGTTTCATGTGCGTCTACCGTATGTAGCTGGGCATTGGCTGTTGTAGAGGGCCATGTAGACTCATTTGAATTGTTTTCTATTGGGTCGGTTGCATAAAAGGCTGTTGTAGTCAAATCCGTTTTTGTATCGCTATTAAGTGGTCTAGCCTCCGTTTTAGTCTGCTCAAATAACGTAACTGTTGTTTCTTCTGCAGTTATAGCTTCAGTCGTAGTTGTAACATACTCCGAGCAATTAAACCCTCCCCAAAGTTCGGTGCATTCGCAGTAGTAACTACCTGTCAAACACGCAGAAAGGCTCGTTGATATGAACATTGCACTTAAATTTCGTGCAATACGTAATTATGTCAACACGGCTTGTATTAATCCTATTAAAACGATTTTAATTTATCGAATTCTACGTCAAATAGTTGTCTTTTTGTAAAATATCACAGCACGCGACACGATAAGCCAATACAGATCACGTTATATCATAGAAGTTCGATTCGACCAATCCGGTTGGAGGGAACTTTTATCATCAGTACGTGTTCCATCATTTATGAAATGTGACCAAATTGCCCGAAATTCCGGCAAAGTACAAACGATAGAACAATACAAAACAACCCAATGAAAATGGGGTCAATATGAACCATTGCTGAATCTGAACCAATACCAAGGGGATGGAATCTTGTACTTTACTAAAAAATAATCACAAAACATTGAAGTGAAAACAAATTATTCAATTTTTGAATTATCTACGCATTGGTTGGATGGAAATAAAAGAAAATAACTGGCTTTCTGTTGCACAATTAAAGAAAAGAAACACCAGCATGATCTACAAACAATCTTTTTAGTAAAATATTAAGAGGTATCATCTTTTTCATTTCAGATCACTTTAATGCTTTTTAAGGACGAACCTGTAATATAAGTCTCAGAAAGCCAGATAACAAATCTCTGTTGCATTTATTTTATATCAATCTGATTAGGGTATATATTGCAGCGAAACTAATACTTATATACAATACCGATTGTATTATTGCAGGTTCCTCCATGTAAGCATGGTGAGGGCATTGTGATGCATTCATTGATGTCCACATTACATCGTGAATCTGACCTATTCTTAGTCCAACCATCATCGCATTCACAACTGTGCAAAAATAAAATTTAATTATTGTTTCTCAACAAAGGATTAGTATTTAATAGTCACGTACAATAATTACATGTCATGTTTAAGAAAGTTTCACAATGTATATTTTTGTGGTAGGTAATACGTCGTTTACTTGTTGTTGTTTACATTGTGTTGATAAAAGACATGCTTGGCCATATGTCAATGCCAATTGCCGATTGCCTCTATCTACATCATAATTCATGATAAATTGAGCTTGACTTTCATAATATTTTACGGATTTACATTGTTTTGGTTTTCACTGTTTTTACACCACTGGGAATTTAATTTAACTTGGAAGTGCTCCAGTTTGTCTGCTAACCGTTTTGATAGTGTCATGGTGTTTTTGTAGCAATCAATGTCTAAACCATAAACAAATCGACTCAATAACAAATTTGAAACAAACAGCTGTTTTGACGTAAGAAGCTGTTGAATAATGAATGAACATGATGTCAATATGCCCTACATACAGGTGGAATATATAATGCAAAAATATACACACACTACACTACTGAGTATAGAACTAGTCACTGAAGTCCCTGTTGTCATTTCCGGGTCCGGATATCCATGGTCACACGTTGTGTTTAAACAATATTCACCATAGTAACCTGGCATGCAATTGGCGTTTTCTGATGATCGATTGTCACAGCGTTGTCCTGTCCATCCGCTCAAACAACTGCATCTGAATGGAGTTAAATTACAGGGTGCATGATCAACGGGGTTTTCAGGGGGTTTACGTAAGGGCTTGACAGAATGTAAACACACCGTTAAGAACTTTATGTTTGTAAATATCTCAAGTTATTGAAATACATTTGAAAAATCTTTAGTGCATAAAAGAGAGTTAATCTTGCAGTTTTTGCCAATATCTTAAGATTTAAGAATAAATACTTGAATACGTCTGAAATGTGTGTCGAAATTTCAAGTTGCGTTAAGCATAACCGTTTACATGAATGCTGTACATGAATGAACAATAACACAGGCTTTTTAAATAAATAAAGTAAGTCTGATGTATTTCACATTGCAATAAGCAGCTTGAAAAACTGTCTTTCATGCACTTGTTGAAATTCGTATTAAAAATTATTTTTAAAAGTTATTTAAACAAAAAATACAGCACTTACCGGTGTGTTTACATCCATTGACGTTTAATTGTGAACACCACAAAGTCACGTGATCCTACACCTTGATTATCAATTTGTGCGATTTATAAAACGCCATCACATTTCATATCGATGTACGCGTATTTGTTTGAATATAATTATATGTATTTATATATACATATATGTGTGTGTGTGTGTGTTTCTGAACATTGACTTGTGTTCAATAACAGCAATATTTTGTTTCATGCCTAAATGTGTGAACAAACAAGTGTAAGAATAGACGATGCAAACAATGTCAATCATTTTCAATTAATCTTCGATGTGTTTCTGTAGTTGCACTTTGATGTCGGCTGTTTTGTAGTTAAACACTATAAAGAACGTGAACATATAAACCTTTAAGATAATTTGAGTCGATTACGATAGCTTATAATCCGTTAACCTTAACTTAAGTTAAACCAAATTCCGTCTTAATCCAAAGCCAGTCATATCTTAAGTATTATACACCTTGCAACCTTTACATTTGATATGTTAACATTGGGTTCGTATACGTGTTTTGAAAAGCGCAAAATGAACCAAATCTTTCCAATGAATAGCGCCTGTTAGCCTTTGTTACACTCTTCCAACAATAAACGTGTTTCTTAACCTTAGACACGCAACCTGCTATTCCATTTTAACCTAGATATGGCGCGTCAGAGGCCAATTCATATCCCCACGCCGCATAAATGTTATATTAAAAGACAATTCTAGGTGGGCAAGGCCCATGTTGGTTGAGCTCCGGGGTGGATAATGTGCACATGGATGGTCTAGATAGACCGTGTTGTCATAAGAGATGTTCAGTAGTAATTTAAAGTCAATTGGTGCATAAATGAAGAAGTTATATTAAAACAAACATTTTGAGTGGGCGTGGTCTATGTGGGAGGGGCGCCCCAGGGTTGGTAACGGGGCATACATGTAGTTGGGACTGACCGTATTGTCATAAGAGAAGTTCAGTATCAATTAGAAGTGAATCGGTGTAGAAATGAAGAAGTTATAGTTAAAGGCAATTTTGAGTTTGTGTGACCTATGTGGGCATAATACAAGGGGTGGTTAATGTGGACATGGATGGTAGAGATAGACCGTGTTGTCATAAGAGATATTCAGTATTAATTTGAAGTCATTTGGTGAATAAATGAAGCAGTTATGTTTAAACAAAATTGTGGTTTGGCGTGTCAATGTGGGCGGGACGCCCCAGGGTTGGTAATGGGGCCATGCATAGTTGAGATTGACCGTATTATCATAAGAGATGTTCAATACAAATTTGAAGTAAATCGGTGTAGAAATGAAAACGTTATTGTTAAATAACATAAAAACTGATTTAAATCTCTGACACGGCCCCATCCCAACCCCCATTACTTTTGACTCAGGGGTTAGATCAAAATTGCAAATAGTGCACTGTCGCACAAAGCTACCATGTGTTTAATTTTCAAGGTTTTAGTGCTAATAGTGAAGGAGGAGATAGTGGCCAGGACGGACGGACAGACGGCGGATTTAAGCACATAATTAATGACAAATAAGAATCAATGTACTGAGAGTACTGGTGTGACGATGTTTTTGAAGATGATGGATATAAAAGCATCAATTTAAGTTTATCTACATCACCAAAATTGTGTATGTAGGAACGAAAGTTAAAGTTACGAACAAATTATGCCCCAAAAAAAATTGGGTACGAAAATAAATTTGGGTACGAAAAATAATTGGGTAGGAAAAAAAATTGGGCACTACGAAAAACAATTAAGGTACAAAAACAAATTTGGATACAAAAAACATTGGGTAGGAAACAAATTTGGGAAGGAAAAAAAAATTGGGTACGAAAAAAAAATTGGGTAAGAAAACAATTAGGTACGAAAACAAAATTGGATAAAAAAAATAAAATTGGGTACAAAACGTTTCGGGTACGAACACAATTCATGGGGTACGGTGAAGTAGTACCTGTGGAACTCTCGATCAATTTGACAGAGGACGGGAACCAAGCTGCCTTTACCTTTATCAATGGCCACGGGGTGGGTAATGTTGACATGGATGGTCGAGATAGACCGTGTTGTCATAAGAGATGTTCAGTATTAATTTGAAGTCAATTGGTGAATAAAAGATTTATGTTGAAACAAAAACAAAATTGGGGGGGGCGTGGTCTATGTGGGCGGTGCGCCCCAGGGTTGGTAATTGTGCCATGCATAGTTGAGATTGACCGTATTGTCATAAGAGATGTTCAGTGTCAATTTGAAGTAAATCGGTGTAGAAAAAATGAAGAAGTTAATGTAAAATAACCTTACAAAAATAGTGAAAATGTCTGACCCGGCCCAACCCCAACTCCCATTGGCCACTATCTTCTCATACACTTTTAGCACTAGAACCTTGAAACTTTTCACACATGGTAGCTATGAGCATATGTGCGACGGTGCGATATTTGGAATTTTGATCTGACCTCTGGGTCAAAAGTTACGACACATGTTGTTAGTAAACCCCCATTACTTTTGACCCATGGATCAGATCGAAATTCCAAATAGTGGACCGTCGCACATATGCTCGTAGATATCATGTTTGTAAGTTTCAAGGTTCTAGTGCTAGTAGTGTTGGAGAAGATAGTGGTCAGAACGGACGGACGGACGGACAGACGACGGAGAAAACCGCAATATTCCCACGCTTTTAAAAGCGTGGGGATAACTATGAATTGCCTACTAACATTTAAATATATTTAACACTATGATTTGGATATACGTGTAATTTCTAAATGGTGTTATTAGTGTTTGACTTGTGTACAGAGAAAACAGCAAAACTTACTCATAACTTCCTAAAGTATTGTTGCATACCCCTCTATGTCCACATGGATCTCTGTGGCCGGAAAGGCATTCGTCGAGGTCAACAGTATAGTCTGGTCCTTTAAATCCCCACAACGTCATGGTTGTTACAATGATATTTACAATTGTACATCATCAATGGACATCTAATTTGAGGATTGCCATATAGGATCGAATTTCTCATTGTTCAAGAAAGTTCCTTCATGTATCATTATCTAAGAATGCAAAATTTAGGAAATGCGCTTGAGGCAAATGCCCCTAAGTTAACCAACAATACAAAAAGAAGTAAACAGCTATCCCTAATATCCATTATCCATACATCCAAATGAAAATTACCTTGTTACATGAACATCTGTTATTGTTAAGTATACACGTGCCGAACCGCTGACAAATGCTGTGAACACATGGAACTGGAACAATCTGTTAACACGCATATAAATAGTCACGTGTATTTGATTTTAAACGTTGTATATTTAAAGATCAATATTAACATATTAAAAGTACACTGTTTTATGCCTTTCATGTATGGTATAATGAAGAGCACCCGCAATGCATTTATAAACTAAGAAAAAACTGAACCGACAATCTTTACATATTGTCATGCGTAAGAAAGAAAAACAACAAAACCAGAACTTTGTAAAAGATTGACAAGAAAATGAAACGAGAAAAAGACTGCGCTTACCTGGACAGCGATATGCACAAAGAAAGCAAAATATATAACGCAAACTATCCAATGTTTCTCCATTCAGTCGATGTGAGGTAATGTTTGCAATGCTTCACTAGACTTTGCTTAGGTATCTACTGTTAACGTTGCATCACGGGGGCATTTCTTGTATTAACATCAGCAACGACGTGGATGATATCAGCGTCATTGTTATTCTATTTACGTCAATTGTTTTTAACGGATCATTAAAATCAAAATATAATCTTATCAACATTCAACAGTCAAGTAACAATAGGACCACTTATTTGATACTGAGACCATCTCCATTATCTTCGCACCGATTGTAATGAAAGATATTCGCACTAGTTGGGTTTAACATCGTAACAGTGCTCAGCTATCTCAATTGAAATCAGCTTAAAGTCGTTTTTCAAAGTCCGATGGTCATTGTCACACATATACTGGGTATGTAAACTGATGCTTGTTTGGAACTCCGGTGTAGCGTGCTTTTTACATTGACCTTCGTTTCAATAGTACTGTCCTCTTCAAACTATCAGCGTAGTTGACCGTTTGTTTGAAGCAGGGATTCATTGACCTTAAATCTCAGGCAATACACTGAACAGCACTTCTTGCTCGACACTTACATACATCTTGACAAAATGATTATTTTTTAAAGTGAAATTTCTAATAAATNATGCATATCAACTGTCATCTGATCTATTGCTATTAAAATGGAGGCTAACATAATATCAAAATAACCATAAAACAATATTCTCTACTACTGTTTAGCAATAAACAACAATGCACGTGTACATTATTCGTCGCTGACATAAATTTAATGAAGGTATTACAAGTACATTATATACGGGAAATATCGCATATCAGATAATGCTAACAGATATGAATGCGAAAACGCTCACCCTTTAACACTGTAAATTGTTTATTATGCACCAAAAGTCGAGCGCATTATAAGGTCAACCCAAACTCGTGCGGCAAAAAAACAATTGAGGTAGGTATAGTGACAATATCTTGATCTAAGATTACATTCTATTATATTTGCGTAAATGTTATTCAAAACAAGCAATACAAAGAAGTATTTAGTAATGCACTAAGCTATGCGAAATGCAAGATATTTGAATAATGATTTTAAATTTACAACAGCTGACACATACGCGGGAACGAGTTTTAATATATCCATCCTAGCAGTTATGCGTCGGTATATATACGTTTGTGTTGTTATAGGTTGATGGTCGTTTCGTTTCTGCTGTTCGTGTTGCTGTAAGTCACGGTGTTTTTCGTGTTGACGTTATAGAAGAATTGCAAATAAATGATGTTATGGTTGTTTTACTATCTATGATCGATTGATGGACGTGCCGTTGTTGTAAAACTTTGATTTTGAATTTTAATCATTAAGCACCAACTGCCGTTTTTGTTTCCAAAATATGATTTTAGCCGTAAAATTACATACACTTAATACGGAAAATAACGTTGTATACAGAAGCTTTTTTTAGAACATATAACAATAATATTTTCTCTTATTGTTATGCCCTATAAGTTTTAATCTATTGTTAAGCAACGATGTTTTTTTCTGTTGTAAAATCAGATTGTGGCCTAATAACTAAACATTTGTTGATAATATTTTCAAGTTGCAAAGGCAGCAGAATCGTTTTTTGTTTGCACTACAGATTTAACACAATAACATACTTGACCTTTGTTCACAAACGTTTCAAGTTACTAAGCGGTCGAATATTTAATTAACAAAATCAACATAGATTGCATCAGGTTGCTCCATTGATAATTAATACTATATCTTATAACTAATAAAGTGGTTGTTGTTTTTATCATAATTTGAAGACGGGTATGCCGTTTTACCCGTTTGCTTATAATACATAACCATCCAATTATATTATTCAAAATATTTATTTATGGACTTTCAGTGCAACAGTATATATTTTTATTTTATGCTACTTAAATTACAAGCAATGGTTTATACGTTCAATTCAACGATGAAATGTTCGATACTCTTTATTTTCATCACATTAATACAAACACGTATTGTATCGGGATCCCGTCCAACCAGACGTGCAAATGCATACTTTTATGAAGGTTAACTATTTTGTTTTTGCTAAATGTATTATAAATGTTATAGGGGAAATAAATATTAATGCTATTGATTGAAATACAAAATACACAAAAGCCTATTTTCTCAGGAGATATGGTAACAGTACTATTTTACACTGTGCCTAGTAAATCGTGATCTAAATGACCAACTCGGCACATGTTATCAGTTGTGGACCCTTTCTTTGTATTACACTTTTATACTACTAAGACGGCTCAAAATCAAGATTCATGCTACGGGCCGAAAAGTGCATACTAGCTCAAAGAATATGATTTAAGTAATGCGTGTAACACTCTCGTACCATAGGAAACCTTACGATTTTTTTGCAGTTCACAACTTTTTTTTCTCGTGCAAATTGGATGTGCACAGCAATGCTTAGTACACGAACACTGTGACACCTCTGATAATCTAACCAATGATGTCGTTTAATGTCACAGGGACATATGGGGAAATATTTCGGTACATTGGATTGCACCATGTTAGTTTTAGAAAGGTAAACATATGGGCAATCGCAGATTGAGTCATACAGTATTTAAGTTGCTATCGTTTGTTTGAAAGCTGGAGATGACCGTGCTAGTTTCTGTAGATCTGTAAGGGTAAATCCCGGAGTTTTATACCGTTAGGAGATGGTAACTCAGAAACTAGACGTTTGCTTACTCGAAACTGACTTCCGTGTTATTGCAAATTCCTCTTTCCCGACATGGATCACTTTGACTACGGAATACCGTAAGGGCCATCGTGGTAACACATAAAATCCAGAGGGCGAGAATGCTAGAACGCGATATTACGATGACGAGAATGCGACAATACGATGACGGCAGTGCGACAATACGATGGCGAGAATGCGAGAACGCCATGGCGAGAATGCGAGAACGCGATGGCGAGAATGCGAGAACGCGATAGTACGATGACGACAATGCGACAGTGCGACAATACTTCGGCGACAGTGCGATAGTGCGATGGCGTCAATGCGATAGTCATATCGTACTGTCGCCATCGTATCATCGCATTCTCGCCATCGCGTTCTCGCATTCTCGGCATCTTATTGTTGCAATGTCGTCATCGTATTGTCGCATTCTCGTCATCGTACTCTCGCGTTCTCGCATTATCGCCATCGCCTTCTCGCATTCTCGCCATCGTATTGTCGCACTGTCGCCATCGTATTTTCGCACTGTCGTCATCGTATAGTCGCATTCTCGTCATCGTACTCTCGCGTTCTCGCATTGTCGCCATCGTACTATCGCACTGTCGTCATCGCACTGTCGCATTGTCGTCATCGTACTATCGCGTTCTCGCATTCTCGCCATCGTGTTCTCGCATTCTCGCCATCGTATTGTCGCACTGTCGTCGTCGTATTGTCGCTTTCTCGTCATCGTACTTTCGTATTCTCGCATTCTCGCCCTCTGGATTGTAATGTGCAACCACGATGGCCTTAACGGTATTCCGTACTTTGACCGTTCATACACTCGTTGATTTCGAAACAATTAGGTCCCCAACGAAGCTTTGTAATAAATGAAAATATTATTGGTATATATAAGTGCTAAACTGCATTGTGTATAATACACTGATAATGCAAACTTAACAAAAAACTGGTGTTGTAAACAATATTTATATTAAATGTAACTCTTAATAATGTCGGTAAAGAGATGTTTTAACATATTTTGACACGGGACCAGTAGCAAATGTTTCCATCTGTGTTTATTGTAGTTTTATGTAGTTCAAATGTTTGCTCCATACAATTTACAAGTCCAATTTTAGACGGACTTCTGTTGTTCCATTTACAATTAAAGGCATGTCTTTTAATTTCGAGGCATATATTGTTTAAATAATTCATTTTGGAATTTTAAAGATAACTTTTTTTATTTGGTGAACTGCACAATTGTACGCTGTATGCAGTCAATAGATTCAATAGTTTCCGAATAGAAAGACAGGACAAATAATTCAACTACGGTTAAAATATATCGACCAACAAGAACAATGATGCAAGTGTCAGTAAGGTTCCACGTCTCACTCTGCAAAAGTCATTTTTTTACAAAAGAAAAGTCGAAATATAATGAAAAACATATTATAGTTAAACAAATATTGGTAGAAGCAATGAAGTAAACCAATGATGAAGATTCACGCAACATTATTTATCTACTGTAAAGTTTTTTTGCAACATCACACTTTATGATTAACTAATACATTTATTCTAGAAACAAAACTAGTGTTACAATTGCATGTTATACTAATTTGCAAGTAATTTACCAGTTTTCATGTTGCAAACTATTACAAAAAGGTTGTATAAACAAAGTCAAAAGTACGCACAAGTTATATCCAAATTATCAATTTAAATAAAACGCAAGGCGAATTGCATTTTGTTTGGTCGAATTAAAACACATGAGCATAGATACAAATATAAACTAGAAATGGCGCGGCAGATGCCGACGCGTATCCCCACGCCGCACGTATTGTCATAAGAGAAGTTCAGTAGCAATTAGAAGTGAATCGGTGTAGTAATGAAAAAGTTATAGTAAAAGGCAATTTTGTGTGGATTTGGCCTATGTGGGCAGGGCCCTTGGGTGGGTAATGTGGACATGGATGGTCGAGATAGACCATGTTGTCATAAGAGATAGTGAGTATTAATTTGAAGTCAATTGGTGAAGAAATGGAGAAGTTAATAAACATAAAAAGTTGAGTGAAAATCTCTGACCCGGCCCCACCCCAACCCCCATTGTCCACTATCTCCTCCTACACTATTAGCACTAGAACCTTGAAACTTACACCCAGCGTAGCTATGAGAATATGTGCGACGGTGCACTATTTGGAATTTTGATCTGACCCCTGGGTCAAAAGTTATTGGGGTTGGGATGGGGCCGGGTCAGAGATTTTCACTCAGGAAAACTGCCCCGCCCCCATAACTTTTGACCTAGGGGTCAGATCAAAATTCCAAATAGTGCACCGTCGAACATATGCTCATAGCTACCATGTGTGTAAGTGTCAAGGTTCTAGAGCTAATAGTGTAGGAGGAGATAGTAGCCAGGATGGACAGACTGCGGAGATAACCACAAGATCCCCACGCTTTTACAAGCGTGGGGATAAAAAAAAACATTATACATTCGACAGGAAATGAAATGACTGAATTACATTGATTATACGTTCATCCAGGATTATTCATATAAAAGAAACATACTGGGCGTGATTATGAGTTGAAGGAAAATGTATACGTAATTGATTTTTTTTTTAAAGTCGTTTTATAAATCGCAGGTCATTTAACAGTTCTAGTGTCTAGATCTGGTTGTACATAAACTGCATCCATGATTTCATTCTTCGTTGATGGTCGATTCTGTGTCTTGTCCCTTTCGACACAGCGCATAGCATCGCTCACTTTACCAGAGCTTTAATGGACACATGATTAGCAGTTAAACATCATTTTAATGATTTACGAACAGCTTCGAACTAAAGCAGTATAAGGGACTTGTTCAGCGTAAGGCATAATCCCCTTCCACCCAAAAACATAACAACAACAAGTCATAGATTAAAAAAACTAATAATAAATGATAAATATCTAGACAAGTAAAATAACAATCCTGACTAAGAAAATGTGTCCAACAGAGCGATTTGTTTACGGATAACCATCAATCAAAAACGGTATAATACACAAGCTTTTGTAAAATAGATGTACGTATATCACTACTATATCATTTACTTTCAAAAACATATTTTCTTGTCTTTATAATAATTAAGACTATAATAAATAGTAATAGTTAAGTTAATAAATTGTCTGCTTTAAAAACAAAAGTTTCCAATTCTATTAGAGATCACACCTTACATACACTATTGTTATAAGAAAAAAAGACTAACCGCTTTAGTTTACATAATACAATTTCCGTTATTGCCCTTCCGTATTTAAATTTCAGCACCAGGATTACAGCCAAGAGAGCAGCAACCAATACTCCGCTTACAGCTAAACCAGCAGCAAGTCCTGTGCTCGATTCAGCTGAAAAGAACATACATACATCAATGTTCGTATTTAAAGCGAGTATATACGATCTTACTTTTCAAAACAGATACAACTTTGATGAATTAAAAGGCACCGGAATATCAACACATTAGAGTGTTATGGAATATTTAATGTTTTTCGTTTGAACAGAAAAAAAAACTATGCATGTGTAACAGACAGGTAAACTGTTGAGAAATCCGCAGTATGCTTTAAAGATTTGTTTATAGACACAATTGTATGTTTGGTTATGCAACAAATACGAGTAAACGGTATTGTAAGTGCGACGTTCTTGTTCATGTGTCGGTTTAAGATTATGAAAACAAACTGTTGTTTTGAAAATCGAATATAGTCACTTTATAGTCACCTTAAATTGATTTAATATCCATATAGCTCGACGTGCAGTAATTTGTATTTTAATCAATGGGATGCCATGCCTTTGTTTTTCACATATTATCAATGTATGACATTCAAATATCCTTTTTCAATGCGGAAAGACATTGTCCAAAGTTTTACATAACACATATTGCATGCTTGCATGCTACTTATGCAGTNTACAACCGTTACGTCAATTTCAGATATAAATCCTAACGCATAACGGTGAGACATTGTTGAGGCAAACTTATTATTACTTTGTTATTTGACATCCAACTATGGCCTTAACAACTGAGCTTTAATAACGTGTCATACGCGCAACACGCCTACGCCACATGGTGAATAATATTGAAGGTACAGACCGTAAAATCGGAATATAAGACTCTCGCACATACAACAAACTACCAGTTGACATTTAAATCAAACTGACTACAGACCGAGCTTAGTGAAGAAATACCTTTATATTTCTGTTGTTTCACTTGTGATGGCTGAGTTATTGTCTCAAACGGCACAGTCCCAGTGAATCTGTAATTTTCTGTTGTTTTTGTTTCATGTTTTATCGCTTTCCTACTCGTGATGTTTTCAGAACAGTTGTTACCACTCCACGGGTATGAACACGCACATTTGTAACTCCCTGTATCAATACACGTAAACAATTGAGCATAATTTAGTTTCCAGCATTATTGCTAATGTAACTCTGCATTCATCAAAATGCTTTTTGCTCACTAAAGCACAATATATAGGCTCTTGACCATATCCAAATTTACAAATCCAAATTAACATTCTTCGTAATCACATACATACGGTCGTTAAGCAAAATTGTTAGAATTAAACAAAATGTGTTATACTCAAACATTACCGACAGTGCAATAATATACGAACAGTAAGTACATCATCGTCAAATACATTTTTGGTCTTGAGATAAAAAAGATCTTCCAAAACATTATCAGGAGAGACATTCTTGGTACCATGCGCTTGTCGTTTATTCGATTGCCTGTAAAAACAGACCTAAAGAATAATACTTTTAATTTCTAAATAAAACACAAGGCGTGTTATTTTTTTTCATACCATTTGTATTTAAGCAGGAACCACCATTTACACATACATCTGATGTTTTGTTGCATTCGTCGATATCTAAATCGCACGGTGCATCGTGACTGGTTTGATTCCAGCCTTCATTGCAGATACAACTTAAACAAGATCATCAAGTCAAGTGTGCATGGCATAACAGAACCTGGTATCTGCAGTATTGAAGCATTGTGTGTCTTTATGTTAACTCATGTACATTCACTTGATAAATGGGTCTTGGGTCTTACGTTCTATATGTGTGTAGGGCGAAAAGTTTTTATAAGACAGGTAATATGTCGATTTAACACTGGCTGAACGGCTGAGTCGCCAAAAGTAGCACAATTTCTAAAGTTTCAGATGGCAGTATGACATATTTCGATGTTTTAAAATATGTTCTTTTTAATTAATTTTACAGAGTAGATGTGCAAAAATAAGAATGCATGCTTCATTCAAAGCAAGAACAGAAGATCTCGTTTTCGAATTACTAAGAAAAATGAAATATACCTTAAGGCAATATTTGTAGTGGAGTTGAGTCTCTGTTCAGGATATCCATGTTCACAGATAGTTTCTGTGCATCGGTCACCACGGTAGCCATCCTCGCACGTGGCGTTAGGTGAAATCTTTGTATCACAGTGATGTCCGCTCCATCCGGGTAGACAGTAACATCTAAACAATATATAGTGGGTTAACTTGTGTACGATATGACGAGAGTTAACTGTATAATTAACATACAGTTTTCAACACATCAGTGGGACATAAAGGCTTATTAAAAGTGGATCAAATGGTTAATTGTGATAAAGATATGGATTTGTATCAAAATACATTACACTTACACACATGCCCGTTATTTACTTACTCATAGCTACCCACAGTGTTGTTGCACTTTCCTTTATGAAAGCACGGATCTGATTGACCACTCGTACATTCGTTTATATCGGTGCAGTTGTCACCCCAATAGCCCTGTTGTTGTGCATGAAACATATTGTATATTATTAGCTTAGTTCATCAATACTAATCTATATGAAATGGTAAATTAAATTAAATAAGGGTTTGCTAATAAATGTTGTGATTCTTTATTCCTAGTTCAACTATAACATCTTCATATCCATATTTCAAACTAGTTTTTATTACCAAAATAACTGTGGTAAAGGAATGTATCCATACAATACAAATTTACAAGCAACGTCTAATAGACTTGTGTTCAATTTTTTACATGTTGGCATACGCATTTGCCATTTAATGCAGTGCACGCTCCATCATTTAAGCAGGGCCTCTGATCGCAAGGGTCCGTGCTTAAGGACGTATGCGGCAGTTTTAATGCAAATTTTCTTACACCTAGAATTTGATAATTTTTGGTATATAGCTAGAACCATCTGTTGTGGATAGAAAAATAAAATGAAAATCATGGGTCACCAGTGTTGTTATTTTTTTATTCGCACTTAAACAACATACCTATTTTAGCATAAGTTTAAATTAAAAAAAAGGCAAACACACACAAATCGAGTAAATTAGTGAAAAAACTGTCGAAAAAACTACTATCGCTCTCTGTTTATATAATACTGATATAACTTAACTGCAAATTCATAAACAAAAACATTAATTGATTTTCAGGGCATTAATTTATCAAAAACAACAACAACATAATTTCACATATGAAAATCAATTCTATGCATTTTACTTTTTTATTATTAAAGTCTTTCCCACACCTAGATTTTGTCCAAACTGACCCAAATGTTTCATTGTTTATTACTTTATACAAATATTAAAAGAAAAACATAGGTCACCAGGGTCGTTTGTTAACAACCGAAGTTTATCGGCATGTAGTAAAATACAATTTAAAACAATCAAAACAATGTACATAATTAAGTTCAAAACAAATTCTAGTACATGTATGTCAAAGCAAAAGTAGAGTTAGATTTAAATTAAACACAAAACATGTGTATCCGGATTCGTAAAAGTAGGTTAAAGCTGCATCCAAAACAAGATGTGAGCAAAACATTTAAAGGGGCATATCAACGATATTAATTGTAATTCTTAACATGACTTGACCATTGTTAGGCTGTATGCCAATGTAAAAAGAAGATTAACATTTAAATGAAGACCCAAATAATTAATAATATGTATCGAGATCAGTAACATTAGGCAGTAACCAACTAAAAACAATATGTATATAATACACTTAAAGGGGTACATCAACGGTATTAATTGTAATTCTTTACATGACTTGACCAATTCAAGGCATTCCATTGTTATGCATAAATGTATCTTTTAGCAGTTATATATTATTGGAATTGGTAAGAAAATGTATACGCAAATCAATATAAACACACGGTTAATGTATGATATAACCATACCATCGGTATCTTTCATAAGTTTTGTTGGAAATTATAATAACCTATTAGTTTTTGATACGCCACTGTAATGTAATAATACTGAAATCAATCTTGATTTTTTCATGTTTACATTGACTGACATTTTTTTTTAAGTAAATCATACATTTTTAGGACGTTTTGATAATGTTTGATTTTTTTGTTTGTTACTCATAGAAGTATATATGTGTGGGTAGTTTGCTACAGCTATCTTTAGCCGGTATCAAAATGAAACAAAAATCAAGGATCGACAGTGTTGCATATTTTTCAATAAATATTACGACTGTTTCAATGTGTGTGTTCACGTCTTAAATATGCCATACATGACAACATTGAGCACAACAGTGAGAAAACTTTTGAAAATAACGTATTCCTCTACAATAATTTATAACTATGATTTATATTTAATATTGGTTTCCAGATTTTCAACATAAAAAGTCCCACAATTTATATAAAACAAATATGGGCCTTATCAATTTCCTGCATGCTACACGTGGTTGCATGGCGCGTCTTTATTAGTTCAACTTGTCATTAACTATAAAGAAATAGTTAACAATATTTAAGTATAATGGTTTAGATGCAGAGAAAACGTTCGTTTTCTTTGATGTGACTTGTGTTTTATAAATGTTTTGCACATGCGGTACTCGCATATTTTTAAATACATTGCTTAACGATCGGACATACTGTAATTATCTTGTTGTTCATCTTTTTTTACTTCAATGGCTAACAAATAATAAACAAAACATTTTTTTTTTAATCACATTTATCAGAGTAAAATATGATATGCGAACGAAAAACACAATAATATTCGCGTGTATCCAGTTGCACGTCGAGCAAGATGCAACCCCACCCGCACTTTAACCAGAAGTATTAGAGCGTCGTGAATAAATGATATTCATTCATCATTGATTCTGTCTAATAAACTATATCAAACAATACCGTATGAAACTTGATTTACTTAGTAAATGTGTGAGAAATTAAAATTAAAAAAGAATTGAGAATAATTGTCTTAATGCGCAGGAAAGCCATTCTTTTTTATAAGTCTGAGTTTCGACACAAACATTTCCAATTATGAGGATGTATCGCCAATTTTCCCGTAGTAAGACTATTTGCGTGGTCTTAGAGATGATGGTCGATTCTTATTGTGAAGTTTATAGGACACATATTGTTAAATAATTTTTCTTTGCTTCATAATAGTCGATTTGTTGGTGTTATTCCAATTTGATATCCATCCCGTTTTGATTCGAATATCCGTAAAAGCATACACTTATTGTGCAACCGGTGTTAAAGTATCCGAAAACGCATACACTTATTGCGCAACCGGTGTTACAGTGAAAACAAATTTGCGTGAAACGAAACTGCCGCGTACGTCCTTAATATCGGCTGTAGAAACGGGATAAAAAGGGTAGATACATTCTATGAATTTTCAAACATAGTGTACAAACACCACTAGAGGTCTTATTTAAGTGCCAAAGCCGATGTCTGAGACCCGTTCTTTGTTTTTTAGACCTACCCTTTTGTTATTTTTTTTTCTTCATTTTTTCACCTTAACTCGGACCTACTTTTTTCAGCCCGGCACCAATCATGTATTCTGAATATTTCGTTTCTCTTATTATGCTTCCGTTTCGAAAAAATGAGAGTATATGGCTTTGAACCTGTCCAGCGGTTGGTCGGTCAAATTGTCGTTTGGTCGGTCCGTGTGGCATGCGTTTCGGCACGATATCTAGAGAACGCGTTGACATACAGCAATGCAAATTTGAATGATAGTTATGTGAGAAAAGGAAGATCATTGACTCTGAGGTCACCAAGTCACTCGAGCTTGTATCAAGGCGTTGGTTTGTAAATGATATATTCAGAACGCATTGACCTTTCTTTATTTAAACTGATGCTGGTAACTTTGGAGGAAACATAGAGGCCTAACAATTTTCAGATCAATATATCAAAGGTCAATGTCAAAGGTGCATGCACTATAAAAAGGATAGAAACATACTATATCTATTTTTCGCCATACTTTTTTTAAAGCAACGGTATGGCTGAAAGAAAATGGAGAAACATACTATACCTCTGTTATATCATCATTTACATTAAGCAATTGTATGACTAACAGAAAATAGTTGTTTATTGATTCCGATGAACTTTCATCGTTACACATTTGATCGTTTAAGTATGGTGGATAAATGACCCTTACGTTTTTATTTGCTTATTTAGAATTTGACATTTTCGGGTGTTTTGATCTTTTGTTGTTTATGTCAGTACAGAATGAATTTTTCTCACCGCCGTAGTTTGTTGGGAATCATTTAATATTAACCAATTTATGCCTAGTGGACTCTCCCATCCTTCTAAATTGGATCAATTTATTTCCAAAATTAGGGATGTTTAGTATATTTATTTCTATATTTAGAATATTTCTAACAGAAATTCCTTTAAGCAAACAGCGCAGACCCTGATAAGACACCGCATCATGCAGCGTCTAATCTGGGTTTACGCTGTTTGCCAATGCCTGTTTTCTAGACGCTAGGCATAAATGGGTTAAAATTTAGTTCCGTTTGTATGCTGCCGTTTTAAAGACTGTTTAGAAATTTACTCACGCGACTTCGTTAAATTATTATTTTTTTAATTGTTCTGGACAAGAACGGGTAAATGTTTTTAAACATATGATTGTGTTTTGTTTTGTACAAGTTCTGAACATAAAGGATGTAAGAAGTTGCTAAAATATACGTCAATTCAAGATGCAGCATTGAGAAATTCTACAGAAATGCTTACTCACATTATGAACCTTATGTTGTGAGTAAAAAGTCACATCACCAACTATGTATTGTTTTAAGAATAACAACAACTATTCAAATAATACATACTTATTTTACTTACGTTTGAAGAAATAATCAAACCGACACACATGAATCTGAAAACAAAATCAGTTATTGAATATTCCTCCATTTTCTTACTTTTCTACATTCACAATGTTAGGCAGCAAATTAAAAACTATCTGAAAAGATTAATTTATCTCTTCGACACAATCTTCCTGATTTGTTTCAATATTAGTATATCACATGTTTATCAAAGTATCGTGAAAAAGTTGTTTTAGTAAGTTGGTTGTACAAGATAGTGTTTGCGTCCATCACATCAGTTTTATCTTTAACAATACTTGACATTCAGATTAAGCTCCGAGGTGGCTCTGTTCGAATACAAAATAACATGACAGTTTTGTTATGGATAAATTATGTAGCATTTAAAAGATGTCGACTTAAAGGGCCATTTTGTGTTTTTAATGCGATGTTATGTGTATACTGGGAAACAACTAATGTTTGGAATAGTCTTAAATAATTATATTTGCAAGAAAAATGGTTGAATAAAAAACCTTGCCCTGGATTCGAACCTTTTGAAAATCTCATGCGATACAACGGCACTACACGAATTAAGGGAAATGTGAAATCAAGAACACAATTGAGAACATTCAAACTGACTACAAGGCAATGGAACTCATAACAAATTGATAGTTTGTTCGACGAAATCCCCCTAAACAAAACAAATCAGCGAGCGAGCGCTATTCAAACATTTTTTAGAATCCATTTTCTGTATAATCAGAGTCGAGCTCGAGGCGCAGAATAATACAAATTGTTGTTTTCATATTTGTTGAACATTTGTGCCAAACGTATTTAGTTTATTACATGCTTCTATGTTTTACTATAAACTGTTTGACGATAAATAAACATACTATTTCGAAAAATATGTAGGATGAACTTCTTGACTTCTGTGCCGTCTACCGGAAGGGAGTTAACTGTATCTTAATATTAAAGCTTGCTTGGCGATATTTCTTCCCTTTACAAGCTTGTGCTGTCGTGAACCTAGAATGTTGAGTATAAAATGGCGATGTGCGTGAAAAACGGTATGCTATCCTACCCATGAGAACATGCCCAGGGGTATTGACTTTTAATCGTTATTTGCATTCGCTTCCAAATATACTTTTCGACTTAAACACTATGCCTTACCTTGAAGTTTGATTTACACTATGTAAAATACAGAACGGCTTCTTCATGAGATGAAGGAGTATGATATGTTTTCTTTTTAAGCGTTTTAAAGAAATTTCATTTTAGCAAAATCTAGTTTAGGTGGAAAGTGTCGTCCCAGATTAGCCTGTGAGTACTACACAGGCTGATCTGGGAAGACACTTTACGCACATGTATAAAGCCCAGATTTCCCGGAACGAGACTTAATTGATTTATTGCCTTCCAAATAACAACATCGGTCTGTTAACTACGGAATCCGGATAGTGCCGCCTATAATCTCGCCCTTCTTTCATCAAGGGCGACACACGACACACGAAGCGATACACGATATTTTGCGCGACAGTCAC
Source organism: Dreissena rostriformis (assembly GCA_007657795.1). NCBI lineage: Eukaryota > Metazoa > Mollusca > Bivalvia > Myida > Dreissenidae > Dreissena > Dreissena rostriformis. The sequence goes on from VMBQ01004603.1 coordinate 77,063, forward strand.
GGCGACGCACGATATTTTGCGCGACAGTCGCGGCGACGCACGATATTTTGCGCGGCAGACGAGGCGACGAACGATATTTTGCGCGATACACGAAGCGACGCGCGAGAATGTACCACCAAATACCGCCCTTGTGTAGGTAGCCCAAAAGGCGATATATCGTGTTAAATTTATCGTGCGTCGCCGCGACTGTCGCGCAAAATATAGTGCGTCGCTGCGACTGTCGCGCAAAATATCGTACGTCGCCGCGACTGTCGCGCAAAATATCGTGCGTCGCTTCGTGTGTCGTGTGTCGCCCTTGATGAAAGAAGGGCGAGATTATAGATGTCACTATCCGGATTCCGTAGTGAAGAGAGTTTTACTTATTGTGATGTTTCCGGGACTCCATTATTCCTGCACCTGTATATTACAACTTAATAATTTGTGTTTACAATGAACCATTAGTTATGTTTGATTTACCAAATCAACGAGTAGCCAATTACAAAGCAATGCATATTGAGATCTTGTGAAGATAATGTATATGTAATTATACAACATAAAGCTCGGTGCTGACAATGAATTTTAATAATTTAAGAATTTTATGTAATCGAATATTTAAACATGCACATGATTGGAAAGTGTAAAATAATATTTCATGCTCTGAAAAAGGGCTCATTTAAATATCCCAATTTTCTGGGGCATCAAAGTCCAAAATACGTTGCAATTAAAATAAAACGGGTTTAATCTATGCGAACCTTTAAGAACTGTTTCGTGACACTAGATACCAAAGAACTTACTTTATGCCGTACAGGAAGTATTCAAGCGAAGGACTTTATACCAATCGATGAAGTCTCTAATACTACTTCCGCACAACCGACTTTTCTTTGAGCCTTGTATTGAATCAATAATGTTTTATTGGCGTGTTCATTGTAAATAGTATAATTTATACATACGGCAATGTTATCTTATTGATATATAGAAGTGAAACTCCAGAAGCTGCAGCAGTATTGCAGTTTTATCATACACACCTTTGTGGTCCTTTATTTATGGCAAGGAACCAATTGCCAAAACGGTACAGTACGGCACAAAACGAAACAACAAATACACATAGATTATTGAGAATAATCTTCCTGATATAAGGATGCGGCGATGTTCAATATTGTTAGGTGGCGTCTGTAACAAGTCAATTAATGTTAAGAGATGTTTGACTGAAGAACATTCAGAAATAACAACGTTAACAGAAAACGGAGCGATCAACATTTTGTTGAAACTTGTGAAATTAAAATGATTAAGTTTACGATTTTTTCTAGTGATTCTTTTTAAATACAGTGTGATGTTAAATTGTACGCATTGTAGGAATAATTATGTCCACATTCGTGGTCACGAACAAGGTTTATCAATTGAATATACAGGTATTAAGTTCCGACCTCATAGTATTGACCCTCATTTATAATATATTGATAACAACGATAATGCTGCTGATGATGATGATGACGACGTCGACAATAACGACGACCATAACGACGATGACGATGACGATGATGATGATGATGATGATGATGATGATGATGATGATGATGATGATGATGATGATGATGATAATGATGATTATTGCGCCCGCAAGGTCCATTTTGGTTCAGCCTTCAAATTTGTCGACATGGACTGTTTTTAAAATCGTCTAACAATTGATAGTAAACAATGGCATCATGTTATAAACGAAATGCGTTAGGCAGAACTGTTCAGCCAATAGGTAAACAATAACGTTTATTATTCTGCTTCTTGCGCTCTTCTGATCATATCGAAAAAAGATTGTTTTAATGTTTCCTTTTTATTGCGCTAGCTCGCTGCAAAATTTGTGGGGAAAATTCCTTCAAACAACTGATCGATAAGTTGTGGCCTAAGAATTTTTAATGAGTTTTACAACTCACGAATCAAGTAATAATTATAAAAGACATGACTTTCGTGGGATATAGCACGTTTTCCTAATTAATGAATACTGTTTAAAGCAAAAACACGTTCTTCTATGTGATACATTCTTTGACTCGCCCTTTATGTACTGTATATAATATGTGTACTGTGTTACTGGTTCTCGCGTACGAAGGGAACATCGATCAATCCTTTATATCGACTTATTCAATGCTATTTGCATATGTACTGCGATGTAACTTCCTGGTACGGTTATTTTTCTTGTCTGAACTCCATAAGGAAGTAGGCCGCAGCGATAGCTACATTATCGGAGATCTTTATTAAAGCTAAAATGGCACAAGGAAGAGGAACGATGCATTTATATCAATATAACGGTTCGG
>VMBQ01004604.1:0-64362 GCA_007657795.1 Dreissena rostriformis
AGAACGCTTTCATCTATGATCATCAAAATTGCTGGTTACTTTGCAGGACATAAAGATGACTACTGATTTTTAGGTAAACATGTAGTCGATCAAGGTCACATGTGCTTTTGAAATGAAAATTGTTTCCGCACAATGTCTTCGGAATTCTTAGGACCATATTACCAAGTATGCTGGTTAGTCTTGACGATACAATGACCCCTGATGTTTTTGAAATCAATAGGTCAAAAATCAATGTCACAAGGAAGACTTTGCATCACAAGGAACCAGTTCACCTACAAGGATTTGAAAAGGGCAGGGCTCACTTTTTACGGTATTGACCACGCCCTGTTACATGTTTTGTCATATCAAACATGATTTCTATAATAAATTAAGCTAGTAACATTGAAAACAGTCAGTTATTTCTTTTAACTTATAAAATTTGCTTTATAATATTTTAATATGATACAATATGCATGGCAGGGTCGGAGCGGGCATTTGCTGCACCTTTCCGCTGAGGCTCAACTGGAGCGCTGCAAATACATTCAACAAAAAACGCGCCCCATGGAACTCTTCAGTGTATGATATTAAAACATTGGACTATTTTTATTAAGCAATATATTTTATTTACAAATGGTTTTGTCTGGTTCAAATCTGTAATCATAAATAGGTGCACACGATAAGAATATTATCAACAGGCGTTTTAAACATGTATGGGGAAAGGTAGCCCAGCCTTTTTTCTCCATTACTTTGTCATAAAAATTAACTTTCAGCGAAATTTCAAATTACGGTAATGTACAAATTCACACAGAGTACAGCGCCCATTGAATGTCAACATTTAAGGTTATTGATTAATACATTTGTTAAACACCTAAATGCATTTATACCTTTGATTGGTTATATCCACAATCGGAAGAATTTTTGCGATATTTACAGCAATGATTTTAACATCAACAATTAATGAGCAAGAAGCGAACTGCACAAACATACACCTATACGATAATAAATTGTATTATGTTTTAAATGCCCAGCATTCAACGTTATTGATTTTTATGATAATGTGCAAATTACCAATATACAAAGTTGGAGGGACTATCGCTTAATCAGCAACTCAATGCAAACAATGGCAGTGTTTACATAGATAAATACCACAAAGGGTAACATTAATGTACACATCACATATGACAAAATACGCTACGGCACAAATTATGTCGATTTCTACAAATATGAACAGGTTAGAATACCCGATTAAAAAGACTAACATGGTAATGCACATTTCTGCCACGAGTGAAACTATTTATTTGCCTAATTGATAATCAAAAAAAGCGAACTCATTTTCTGTTAAAAGAGTGTAACTGGACACCAGAAATAAATGTCGTTATGACGTAAAAAACGACGTCATTTCACAGTGAAACCGATAATTATGGTTAATGTTTATTTATTTTCAAATTTTTCAAACAGTAAATTATCGTTTTTAAATCACTGATTTTTCCTAAACCAAACAGAAAGGATTGAATAGCATTTCAAGGACAATTCCATATATTTAAGCTATGTTAAAAAAACAACAATTTAGTGACATTTTTCAAAATAAAATGAATGTTAAGTATGTAATAACTGAAGATGCCTCTGTAGTAAATACTTGTGTACATTAGTCTATTTTCACGTCATACATATGTACAACTCTTTTGCAAGCATAGTTATATAGACATCATCTAAGGCATTTCGTAAATATGCAACCTGATTTAGTCGCATAAATAGCATTAACGTAAAATTCAGTTTAAAACAATGTGATATATTGTACATATACGTATAAGATTTATTTTTTTACAGTTCCAAAGCATGTAGTACATGGGTTTTGATTCAACATAACATTGTTAAATATCATACCTAAACAATTGTGAAATTATCCAACGTACATTAAATTGTCATTTTAACATGAATCATAAACAAACATGAATTGACTTTTCAGCCAAAAGTAGCAATTACGAAATAATTTCAAATAAATGCATAACTGACCTGTCAGCTATAGAAATATTAACTCATTTGTTGATTATAAATAAATGTGATTAAACAAAATGTTCCAAAAGTGTGCGGGTTTATCGAATTTTATTATTTTTAATTCATTGTATTCATAAGAAGGTTTTCTCAGTAGACAATACGCGCTTTCCAGATACATGTAATATTATATTACAGTCTTGCCTCTTTGGATGACCGTCATGACTTAATGGGTACATGGTTTGGTATGTAACATTCGCCATTGAAAATTATAACATTCGCATCACGTTATCCCATACAAAAGGTCTATGAACCGCAAACGCTGATTTAGCTCCTTATCCGTTCACAATAGGCATACTAATAATACTAATACTAATTATACGATTGAGAAATACATGTATTATATAATTGCAAAAACGAAATACAAATTTCAACAAAGAAACTGTTGTGTCCAATAAGGACTCTTCAGCAGCATAGCTTTTTGGTTTAAGACTTTATGCACCATTGCAGATTTTGACTTGCAGGTTCCAGTGATGTATTACAAACATCTAAAATTGTGCTTTTTGATTGCTTGCATGTCCATCGAAAGCCGTCAAATATAAACGAAGTGCAACTCCAGTTGCATCATCATGAGATAATTACTTACAGGCCCTTTATATACGGCAATGTATATGGTTACATGCGATGAAACTTGTATTCAAATCGAAAAAAGACACACGTTCAACTGGGTTAACGTGACGTGATGCATGCATGCTCTAAAAGGGTGTATCCTCCATACGGTAACGACCACGCCTTAAGCTTCCGTAACCATTGCTCTCACGTGACCTCTGAACCTCTGGACTTCCGCTGCTGCGCGAATAGCCATTCTATAATAGAACATGAATCACGAATCAAATAAAAAAAAACAATATACAGTGTTCCCATGATCTTCAGCAAAGAGCAACACTTATGCTTCTTCTCAGGATTCGGACTCTGCAGCGTCTACACAATCCTAAGATTTGAGCATACATGTTCGATTAACTATACGTTTAAACTATATTGCAATGTTAATATGCATGTCGATTCATTTAAAAAAAAAAAAATTTAAGGGCATGTCGTGGTATAATAATTCGTTTAAAAGTCCATCGAAAAAAATAATCATAGCTAAATTACTTAACCAGTTTGTATTCTTTTAATCAATTAATTTATCAAAACATTACCAAAAATGGGAGTGTACCAATGAACCATTCATCTTGAGGAAATACATAAAGTTGCTCAATATAATTGTTAATATAGTTACACAGCAATACATGTANTAGCATGAGCCTTTGGGGGACATAGGCTCAATAACATAACATGAGTGTATGCTATAGTTGGTCCATTACGTTACATCATTTGCCAATATTACTTAACTCAATTGAGTTTACCTCAGATAAAAATAACAAATTACCTTAAATCATTCACGGAGTTCTGCTTTGAATCCGAGCGAAGGTAGTGCCTGCCCAACAGCGAGTTATCGAAACCGTTTTTGCGCTCCTTCTCTAGCTCCCTCAGTTTAATCCTCTCTGTATCTTGTGCCTTCTTTTTACGCAGCCTTAAGTGAATGAAAATATCAAATGCAATTCCGAAACAAACACATATATGAAAGGAAATACTTTGACAATTCAATCCTGTGTAATCATCTCTGCATTTTGTGCCTGCCTGCTATGCAATCTTTACAAAGGAATATAAGAAATGTATGTTGCATATCAATAACACAAAAGAAGAAATTACTTTATCGAACTAATGTATTGGTATACTCTTCGTCCTCGAGCCTTTTTGCTGCCCAACAGTTAGGAAAAATATCAATTTCAATAGCATAGCCTAGTAACAATTTCTGCCCTAAATATATATTTGATACAACAATCAAAAACTAGTTTATGTGTTCGCTACTAGCGTGTCTTCTGTTTCGATTACTTGTTTTTCTTTAAAATAGAAGTTATGTCGGCTTTGGTAATTATCGTTATTCGGCGAAAAGTATTAAACTTGATATTTACATAGTTCGTGATTTTTGTGTTTAGGTTGATATGCATTTAATAACTCAATTGAAAGTGACTTTGCATGTTTTATATCTTTGCTCTGATTCTAACATGCAAATTTGTTTCGTACAAATTTGTTGACCTACTATGCATTTATATAAATATTATTAAATTTGTTCGTTGTATGTATAACTGTTTAAAATTGTTTATTATTGACCCTATAAACGAGAAGTTTAATGCATGTTAATTGATATGCAGTAAGTAGTACGGAGTTCAGGCACTATGATTACTCTTCCACTTCTTCCACTGGAAACTCGAATTGCAAACAATTGTGAGTGAATACATACTATAAAGATTCGTTTGGCTCGAAGTTCGGTTGACTCGAAAATGCGTGAACCGACAAGAAAACTTAGAGCAAAACGCAACTATGAAGGTTGTTCTCTTGCTCTGGATTCATCATTTGAGTCAATAAATTCCATAACTCAGAGCAACATTTGAACTTTCTCGCATATTTCGACGTAGGATGGTCACGTGACAAGAGCAGAGAATTGTACACAAAATCATCACCACTTCAATTTACGATGTCGCCATGGTAACATCACGCCCAATTGTTTAAAATAAAGAATGTCTGTGCAGGGTTTTAGCGCCCAGAAAATCATACATAATGCTGAAAAGAGGTTATTACAAGTCAGGATCAATCAGACTGAATTTACTTTAAAGAAATTGAACGAAACATCGAATGATATTAGTGAAAAATTAAGTGCGGAGTTGTCACCGGAAGTCTGGTATAGAACGAGGACATTGTTTACGCATGTGCATGAGACAACTGTTGACAAACAACGTGAGAAATTTGATGCTCTTTTAACGAAAAAAAACGGGACTACCAATGGAGAACAGGATGGGATACCAAAAATTGACACCTCCAAATGGGTAAGAAATTTATCTGACTGGAAAATGGAGCCTTACGAACATTCTTTGCTTCAGAAAGGGTTAAATTTTTGCGTTACCCCACCCACTATCCCTAATGATGAAATTGTTGCATCCACTGAATCGGCATGTGCCCTAATGACTGACAAGTCGGCTGCAGATAGCTTACGTGCAGATGTAGTGAAAATTTTGAAAACCAGTAAACCACCAAAAAGTAACATAACTTTGAAAGAGAGAGAAGCCTTGAAAGATCTAGGCCGGGATGACTCGATTGTGATAATACCCGCTGATAAAGAGAGAACAACAGTTGTTTTGAACAAGGCTGAATATGAGGACAAAATGGGAAAACTAGTGTCGGACACGGATACCTATGTGAAGTTGAAAAAATGATTCCACTAAATCTGTCAAAAACAAACTTATTTTGAAACTCAAAGACATTAAAAAGAATGACAACATCCCCGAACATTTATACAAAAAATTTATCCAACTTCGGAAAATGTACCCAAACTTTACGGCCTACCTAAGATCCACAAGAAGGATGCCCCCCTACGCCCCATAGTGTCGAGTATTGGCAGCGTTATGTACCCCACCGCCAAGTATTTAGCCAACATTATTGGCCCTCTAGCGGGTAAGACGGAGCACCACATCGTCAACAGTGTTGACTTTGTTCAGAACATTAAGGGACTGGAAGTACCACCGGGAACTAAATAAGTATCGTATGATGTGTCGGCATTGTTCACAAGTATTCCTGTAGATAAAGCTTTGAAAGTGATTAAAGACAGGTTAGAAAAGGACAACCAACTATCAAACAGGACTGAATTAAGTGTGGACTCAGTTTGTGAGCTTCTAGAACTTTGTTTGAACAGTACATATTTTATTTATAGGGGACAGTTCTTTCAGTAGAAGCAGGGTGCAGCCATGGGTTCTCCAGTCTCGCACATCATTGCAAATTTATATATGGAGCATTTTGAGAAGGAGGCCTTAGACACCGCCAAGAACCCACCTTCCCTGTGGTTCAGCTACGTGGATGACACCATGACCAAACTTCATGAGTATGATATTGAGTCGTTCTCCTAACACTTGAACTCCATAGATGAAAACATTAAGTTTACATCGGGACAGGAGGAAGAGGGTAAGATGCCCTTTTTGGACACTTGTGTTCACGTACACGACGATGGTTCCACCAAGGTTACTGTTTACCGAAAACCAACACACACCGACCAGTACCTGAACTTCAATTCTAACCACCACTTAGATAACAAACGGTCGGTAGTTAGGACATTATTTCATAGAGCAGAGAAAATCGTCACTGAGGAACATGGCCAAAAGTCAGAAATCGAACACTGCAAAACCGCACTTAGGGCCAACGGTTATCCAGAGTGGATGTTTACGATCCCCAGGAAGAAAGAAAAAACACCAACAGATAAATCCATCAACAAAAACCAAAAGATCAACATAGGTATGCCATACATCCGGGGCACGTCAGAAGCTCTGCACAGAACATTCAAGAAATATGGTGTCACCATGTACCATCGACCATACAACTCAATCAGACCACAATTAACTCATGTTAAAGATAAAACAGACAAGTAAAAAAAGTGTGGGGTGGTATATTACATACAATTTGAACAATGCAAGAACAATTACATAGGTGAAACAGGAAGATCATTGGACATAAGACTGAAAAAACATGTAGCCAGATCCAACTCGGCCATATATGAACATTGCTCCCACACAGAACACAAGATCGATCCCAACAATACCAAGATACTAGCATCCGAGGACTCGCACATCAAACGGCGGGTCAAAGAGGCAATTATTATCAAACAACGAAGACCGTCGCTAAACCGGGACGAGGGGCTGGAACTTCCACCTGTGTACAATTCTCTCCTCTTGTCACGTGACCATTCTACGTCACGTGACTCGGTCAATTGACCAGCACATCGCTAATGAAGACTATGTGATATAGTCGAAATATTCGCGTAAGTTCAAATGTTGCTCTGAGTTATGGAATTTATTGACTCAAATAGAGCAAAACGATTCCTTATATAATGTGTTCACTCTCAATTGTCTGCGATTTGCGAGTCGTCTGTATTTATAAATATAACGCATACAACCCCATTATCTATAGATGCGTGAAACAAGTATTTGTAAAACAAGTTCAAATAAGTCTGCTCTATTTAATTCATATAAAAACGATAAGATCTAAATACAAGTATTCGACGATGACGGTTTGATTAGTTTCAGTAAGGAAGATGGTACCTGGAATATCTACATAATCGCCATGATAGGGTCCTACATACCTGCATACGACTATGATGGTAATCATCAATATCAGGACGAGGCCTCCCAGACTTGCACCAGTGGCAATAAGAGCTGTGTTGCTTGCTGAAAACAGTAAAACACGCTTGACTGTACGTCGCCGATGTATAATATTGTAAATATACTACATGACTTATTTTAACAATTAAATTGATAAATATGAACATTAATTCCCACAACAACTGGCAAAAAACTAATCTACAAATTATAACAAAATTACAAAAATGATTACAGCCTTAAGTTGGTATTAACTTAAAGAATATAAATGCGAAAACGATCGTCTTATTGTCAGAATCTATTATTTCTAATTTGCTTATAGTATAAAAACAATAACATATATATTTGAATATATTCACTAGAAATAAACACACTTACATATAGCATTATGCTAGTCTGTTGTTGATGTTTCACATTCACATAAGTTTATGCCTGATCGAAATGATTGTATTTTGATTATTTTACGAAGTGATTACGAAGGTTCCCATTATAAATAATCCACATGAAAATACTAAATGTACTTGTGCGCCAAAACATCTGTGAGTTTCCCTTACACTATCAAGAATCACAAAGTTAAGTAAAACCTTACACGACTCGGGTTTGTCGTCCTTTTTAACATCAACTCCATCTTTTGATTTTGTTGTTGTTGTGTCTTTCGGTGGAATTGTATTCACCGTAGCATCGGTGATCGTCTGCGGTTTGTCCGTCTTCGTTTCTGATGTAACTAAACTAGGTGAATCCGTCTCGCCTGAGGCTGTGGTGACCGTCGCGGGCTTCGATTGCCCTGCATATAAAGTGGTCGAACTGAATGAGGCCGTAGTTACTGGTTTTACGGATGTCGCGTTCACATTCGGATTAGAAGTTGGGCCGATATCTATGAATGAAGGCACGTTGATATCAATTACTGTTTACGCCTTTATTTAAGATGGAGTTCTATAATGTATTACTATACTTGTATAAATTGTATCAAACATAGAGCTATACTTACTTTTTACATGTTCAGACATAGCTTTGTTGGGTACATTTACTTTGTAGATTGTATATGGGCAACGCAAAAACCATGAACTGTTATGTGGACACTGTTCTTAAAGTTCATAAGAAGCATGGACATGATTGCAAAACGATTGCAAATAATTTTGCTTCATACCATAAACATTATTGACGTACAATAGATAATGATCTTAAACATATTTTGAAGTAATTTTGAAATTGTTGTTAGTAGGAATACATTGCATGTAGTCAAACATATCATATAATCAATACGATTACATCACATGCAGCACGAAATTCGTTGAAAATATCTGATGACGTCACATGTTGAAGGGGAATACATTGCATGTAGACGGGAATACATTACATGTAGTAGAAATGCCTTACATGTAGTAAGGTATACACTGAACGCTAAACGGTATCGTTACATGCAGGCAGGATAGCATTACATATAGTTGGGAAAACACAGCATGTAGTACATAACATATAGTAGGGAATAGCTAACATGTAGTAGATAATAGATCATTAAAAGTAAGGAATTAATAACGTGTTGTAGAATATGCATTACATACAGTAGTAAATACATTACATTTATGAGATAATACATTACATGTAGCAGAAAATACATTGTACGATGAAGCGGATGACGTAACATATAGTAGGGAATACATCACAGGTAGTCGAGATAGCACAATAGGTAGTAGCGGATGGCGTTATGGATTTGCATTACTGGTTTTGGTAAAGGAAGAATACTGTAGAACATTAGTTGATGATGTTCCTTCATTAATTGAAGGTGAGTCATTATGTGTGGTAGTTAACGTTAAAGTAGTTGTCACAGAAGTTGTTGAAGTCGTACTTGCCACAACTATAAATGGAATTATACCTGGATACAATAATCTAAACCTTAAAATGCTTTAATTTTAAACATGCACATCTATATTGAATATACGATCAATATTTATGGTCTTTCTAGTACTGGTTTCGACGTATAACTTTGATACACATATTTTAAACGGGAAGGTCAAGAAGATGACTAAGTAGCACACACCTGGTACTATTGTACTAGGTTAATAAGTACATAGTTAAGGTATAATAAGTATGATTAATTAGTACACGTTAACACTTTTACCGAACAATAACTGATAGTGTGTATGCAGAACGTTGTCAAGTGTGTCATTTTTATTCTTAAATTATCAATTATCGGAATATAGGGGCTTTAAAACAACCCGTTCTCCAGCCGACGTCTTTGTGCAACTTTGAATGAGCTTATAATTGGCAATAGAAAGGTTTCTGTTACTAAGCATTATGCAAAATAATATTTACACTTACTTTTTTGGGTTTGTCAAACTTGGTCAAACAGTATCACTTGAATAGTAAACATGGATACCAGGACGAAACATACATTTCTTTAATCTATCACCACGAATAATAGTTTATATGACCAATACGAGCAAGCAACGGCTTGGATTTTCCACCATCTTCAATATAAAACTTCTTATTTTCATTTTGCCAATTGACGTTTGATATAAAAAAGGTAAAGTTAGAATACATACCTGGAAGAAAACAAATAAACGTGTCGTTGCGAGTTTTGTTTTGCACTAATTTATCATTGCAGAAACACTTGGATTCGTTAGGAATAGTAGTCTTATTACATGTCGAGGTTTCGTTGTCACACTTGCTCGAAATGTCGCAGATATTGTATTCACCTAAACGGAAAATATACATGAATGCACTAGTTATGTAATAATTGATATATTTCTTTGTACATATTATTATGGCAAAATGGTATTAATCAGGTTCACAACAAACTGTATTCGATGGTAAATCATAAAATTATTTTCAAAATCACTTTATACCAAAATATTATTTATGTAGCTACGGGCACCCTTTAACTTATGAAAATGATATGTTGTATGGGCTTATTTTAATAGGATTAAAATGTTTAATTTTCATGACAAAAGTTCATGTTGTGCGAGATTCAATTTTTAGATAGGCGATATGAACTCACCATTTATCTGATTGGTCAATTTGGTATCTCGTGCGCACGAGATCCGCGAAGAATGTTTCATACTTGTTTTTGTAATAGACGAACACACAGCGTTGTTCAAAAATTAACTAGAAAATATTTTTAGTGCTAAGTAAAATTTTAACAACGGTTGTATTGCTAATATTCTTAAATTATATTAAATTTAATAGTATTTAAATATGGGTCAAATCTAGTTAGAACAGTTTCTGTTCCGGCAATTTAGTCATTGTGTTATATATACTTAAATTGTATTTAATATTAAATGAATCGTGTTTTGTGGACTGTTGCGAGGGCTGTCCTGTATTGAATAGACAATGGCCATGTGCCGCAAATAAAGGACCTATTTTATATGGTTTGGTTTCTAGAATTATATTATGCTTATCATGCTCATTTAATTATATGATTTCTATTTGTCAACCCCAAACTTACTTTCATTCAGTATTGCAAGTTTTTGCTTAAATTGTATCGGGATTTCCGTCTTATTTGAAACTTCATTCAACTCTTGGTTGCAAGTTGTATTTTCCGTTGTGCAATTTCTCCATGCTTCTGCAATGACTGATGCATTTTTACTTGTATTCGTGTGCACTATGTACTTAATCGACGCATTTAGTTTGAGATCCGACGTTCTTCTGAAAACATTAACATAAATGGTGCATAAATTTAATAACTTCAAACTGTAAAACACTTCAGATATCAGTACTTTACATATAAGTTATGAGTTATTCTTCAACTGTTTGCACTAATATAAAAATAAACGTATCATATCAGTGATAGTGGGGTATACGAATGAATACCAAGGTAATTGAACTCGATACTGATTTTTTTTGTTTTAAATATAAATACCGTTTTTTACGTGACATCTTTTCTGGCAATATGTCGATGATTTCGATCCAGATGTTATCAAATGGAAACATCGTTCTATACATTGCAGTTATCTAAAAGGCAAACGCAATTTATATAATAAAGTCATAAATCATTTGCGTAAGTCATGTCATACTTAAAAATAACCAATTGTACATCAAATATAAAAGTTAATTTTCTTTGTTCTCGTTACATGTTTTTGCATCACGAATTTCAGTGTTGATAACCGTGTGCTTATAGTTTAAATGCCACTGTATTACTTTTATATCTATCAATCTAGTTCGCAATTTAAATGCTAATACACTGCTCTTTTTAAAACTATATAATTATCTTATATAATTCATAAACCCGCCTAGAGCTTGTTGTACTACTTGTTGTTCATTTACACGTGCTTATAGTCAGTGTCTTTGAACAAATAACATCAACTTTTATGGATTGATTGTTCATTGTTCATAACACGCAACCAAAAACAAAAGAACATATAATTTTATTTATGCAATAAGCAAAATTAAGAATTCGTTTAATTCAAAGATATCAACCATAACATGGGCTAACCAGAAAAACGGTAAACACGCATATGGTCGCTTTAAATGCGTTTATAAAAGTCTTCATGTATTCGTGGCATTCTATCACAGAATCATTCTTCTATCTAAGAATCAAGAAAATACTAAAAAACAATGCTTAATGTTTGTTTGCAAATATACTGTGCATAATTGCTGCTCATTTTAAGATAAACTGTTCTAAATACAGAAAGACACAATAAGAAATTGAGAGTTTTACATTAAAGCGCCTTTGACGATATTTAAAAATAGTATTTAACATTAAAAGCGGATAAATAACACAAAATATAGACATCTAATTAAATACAAAGTAAATATGCTCATAACAGCTGTATCTTTATAGAATACATGATGACTTGTTAAAAGTACTAGCATCATTGCACGTTTTAATTCTCATAATTAATTAAAAACGGTGCAAAATGTACCTGTATGTTGAGCTCATTTTTCAACAATGGGCTATCGGTGCTCATATAAGCCTGTATGGTGAAACTGACATTGGCAACGTAAGAAAAATCCCCTGAAATTAAAAACAAAAATTGAAAAGAACAATGAAATCACGAGAAATACACAAATGTTTGCAACAACAAGAAACTACAAAGATATTTCATGAAATGTAATTAGTAAAGTTAGCCACTAAAATCGTTAGCATGAATAATGCAACTCCTTTATATGAATAACTAAATAAACATATAATTAAGAAACATAAATATATATTAGGTGTAAATCATGAAAATCACATGATATCTGCCCACAACAAATTATATATTATACATGAAGATGATAAAAAGCAATTTATGAACCAATTGGCATTTGCGTCGATACCAATCGTAGGCAAAAACAAATAAAAACAAAAATCAGTAGTTGCCAACATCAATACACTACCTCTTTGTTGAGACTGTAAAATATGCCAAACTGATATGATGAGTGCAATGGCAATATTCATGCGTTTCGGATAAGTTTACAAAGAATCGATTGAATATTTTCCAAATGTGCTTATTGAACAAGGGTTACGGATTATAACAACAAAAGTCGCATAGAGGCGTGATCTTTTTATCGATATATCAGCCACAATAAGGTCTAGCAATTGTTTTAAAACATGACTCGGTAACCTTTGCTTTTCGCAATTGGTGCGCAGAATCCAACACCGGTATCATATACGAGGTCGTCATATCCGGGGCGACAATCACATGCGACATGCCCATTTTTCTTATTGAAACTACACGTGGTAGAGTTGACATCACAATATTTTGTGTTTAGATCACACTGATTAAATTCAATTTCTGAAATAGAATTGCAAACATGGTTAATTCTTGTTGACAGTTGTATACGAATGATCTGAACCTATAACACTCTAGTCATCAATGATGATATATAGGATCTGGCATGAGTTGTCATATCATACCATATTTTATTAAACGAGTCCAGAATCCTTGGAGAGTTTAATAAAATATGGTATGATATGACAACGAGTGTCAGATCTTTTTAATCACATGGTTTTAAATGAGCAAATGAAATAAATATTAACGCAAACATAATGATAAATCCCGAAAGTTGTTTACATTTCGTGACGTCATTTGACGTTGCAAGGTCATTTCAGCAAAATAACAAAATGCGATTGGTCAATTAATGAAAACTAAGCCAATGAAAACGCTTAAAAAGTATATTACACATGTGTAATATAAAAATATATGTAATGATTATATAACATGGGAAACAAGGTATGGCATGTGATAAAACCTTTTTTTTGTTTTCAAGTGCTATTCACTTGTGATACGAATTAAAGTTTGCACTACTGAACTAGTAAGATATACTACAAATTAGATCCATTTGGGTAACGGTGTCCAGTTCAACAAAAATAAATCCGAAAGTTAGCACATCCAGGACATCATCATGTACTTGCATCATCAGTGTAGTGAAAGTATGTAGTATTTGAATTCATGACATACTTTCAGTAAACATAGGAATATCAATTAGCATTTTAATCAAGAAAGTATTACATTCATTTTTGTAATCTTTTTTTAAGCAATTTAAATAAACAAAAATATTTTCATGTAACAAGTACTCATGCGGTGAATTCGATTTGCATATATCATGTTAGCTAGATTCGTATATTGTATATGTTCATAATCTTTTTTGTTTGGCAATTGACATCTGGTCTGGACGATGATCGCTCCGCCCACTTAATCACGTGGCTTACCGGTTAGCAAATCTATACAAGCTGACACCAGAGTGGCTTATTTGCCAATAGATTATCTACAGATTACGTGATATTACGGATGATATTTATTGGCTTTTTTCACACCATACTGACACTTGTAAAAGGGGTTTGTGTCATTTATTTATTACGCAAATCCAAAACATATTAGTGTATAGAAAACATCGGCTATTTATAACGGATTTTTCGGTACGTTAAACACGCCCTTAAAAGCTTGCGCGCTTACCAAAATCGAACCTGTTACTACGTGTTATGGTGGTATTAGCAATAAATTAACACTTCTACGCTGGTATTTACCCATGTTAGTTACGAAATATTAACGAAAACAATTTTTCCCATGTATTTGACGCTTTATAACTGGAATTTCGGTGAAGTTTTACGCGCTTTCTGACGCCGAGAGGGTACCTAAATCCCACATGTTATTGCGAATAAAAGTGATATTAATAATAGTAAACATTGCTTATGAAACATTTATCAATCACTATTAATGAAAGCGCAAAACAACCAAGTCAGTTTGGTCATTTTCGGATATTAATTAGCGTTGTATGAAGGGGATTTCGGGCAGGTTTCTTAATAAAGCTACCAGTATCAGACGCTCGCGCAGGTATTTCCCCCAAGTTATCGCATTTTTTGGTTATATCAGTAATACATAACTCTTATACAATGGAATTTATCGATTCGTTTTTATGAAAATAGTAACATAAAATGGTTTTCACTTGTTTCTGACACAACAAACACTATTTATAACGGGGATTTCGTTAAGTTACGCAGAGTGGGTACCAATATTCCCAATTATTTTACACAAACGTGATATATTTCATACTTAATAATGCTAATATGATATTAGTTTTTGAAATAAATGTATGTTCTATAAGGGGGATCTCGGCAATTCTACACATTTAAGCTTCCACTCGCACTTGTCAAGACCGCATTTCCGCGTTGGAAATGGTATAAATTTAATTCATCTAACTTATCTTTCTGAATACCGAATGTTCGAGTTACATAAACCCTATTTACACCGTTTTACCGTATTTAATTTCCGTTTTTTTTCCGAACAAAATAAAGAAACTCGTTGGAAAAAAATGAGAACTAGGCATTCGATCTCCAAGTGTGGATTAAAGGCGTTAATTGGTGAGACCACATGTCTGCACATGTGTAGATACCGTTATTAAGATAAGATATCACGTGTCATCTTCAAATAACATGTATAATGACAATCAAGTGCCTTACTTCAAGAGTAATAAAACACAGCATGCATTAGGCTTCATGCTGTGATTTATTACTCTTAAAGTAATGCAGATGAACCTTGCATCTATTGATACCTAATAACTGATTAAACTATATACAAAAACACCAACTATTATGAGATGATCAGATAGATAACATAAACTGTTTAATCTGCTAATATATTCGATAATAACATATTGTAATTGTCGTTGACATTATTGATGTTCAGTTGTTCGTGGGTACGACCGCATGCATTTATCCATCTCTGACACTCTCAACGAAATCTTTTTTCGTCTTCGGAAACGGTATAAATGCAATATCACCAACTCATCTTTCTGGATATCAATTTCCCGAGTTACACAATCCCAATTGAATGTTCAGCTATATGTAATCTACGTTTTTAAAGAGGAAAACAAACGAAAATTCGTTGAAAAATGTATCTAGATTTAGCTTGTTTAGAAAATGGCGGACAGCTCGTTGGTAACTGAAGCGCCCGATTAATCGATGGCTGATTGGTCGATCGATATTTAGATAAGGATTTGATTGACAGTTGGCGAGATGTCAATTGGCTCCGTGCCTTAAATCAAGGATTTAATTGTATAATATGGTTTCTATCCTTCTTATGCTGCTAAATGTTCACTTTGTGTATATTTGTGTCTTAGTGATAAGTACATATAAACACAAACCTGTTTTTGCCAATGAAACAATAAGAAAGTCCCCGGTTGACGTTAATATATTTCGCAGAGTAACATTGCTGAAACTGTTCTTAAACACGTTTTGCACGGCTGAAACATTGGAAGGTGCCGACAATAACACGTTGACTTTAACTGTGATATTACTGAAAATAAAGGAAGTATTTCATTAATAAAACGTTGTCCAGAAATAAGGTAGAGAACGTGATACTTTATTTTGTGTGTCGATAACAGGTGATTTTGCAGGTGGTAATCAGTTTTTACGTTGGTCTTTTCCCACCTCGTACCAAGCAAATGAGTGAAATGAATTTCTTAAATTAGCAATCATTTCCAAACGAATTTCACGTTAAGCTCATTCCATCTATTACCGAAGTGCGATGTGATCAATTATGTATACTCACTGCGGCCAAATGTTCAATTGTAACAAATTTATTAAAGATCATGTATATGTAAGTTGGGTGCCCTAATTTCGTCATTGATACTCAAGACATACGATAGTTATTTAGGAAATACAAACTATAATTAGTCTTATGCGGTTACCTATTCATAGGATGGTTATATCCACCCGGCAATAGTTCGATTTCAAAATGCACAGTTTTGCCAAGCTCTCGACTTGTATTCAATATGTCTGTGAGCTAAAATCAAATAAAGCAAGTTTGATCTACTGTATTTTGAACGGAAGCTATTATTTTTCCTGCATAGATTTATTTCGTTCAGATATTCTTTTTAATTCGATACAGAAATGCTCGTTTTTTTAAGTAAAACAACTGGCGCATTAAAAATGTTTTATTAATTAAACAATGAACATTTGAATGGTTTGATTTTATTAACGAGATATTGTCATCAATGACGGATTACATTATCTTTAGCATATGTAGATACTAATATTTACAATCCGGTTATTTATGAGTAAAACAAACACGATACATACCCTCTTTAAGACAAGATATTTTATATCTTCGTCAGTAGAATTGCCGTTTTCAGATATAAGGACCTGACGAATCTCAAACTCAATCGGGTACCTGTATATCTCTGTAATTGTGCACAATTCAAAATATGATCAATACAGCGCTGACATTTACTGCGCAATCGTATTTATCTTCATTAATGATCAATTTATATAATTTGTACACAACGTTATATAACAGACCACAGTATAATCAAATATGAACGTGGTAATTTTAATATGTAATCAATGAACACGTTCTTCTGAAAATATCATTGAAACAATACAAAGCAAAGAACAAATTATTCATTATCCTCTATAAATGTCTAAAAGTAATATAGTTTATCTCAGTTGTCTTTTGCTAGATGTTCTACTGTGGAATTATCAAATGTTGGTACATGAATGAACAGAAAAATAATAATTAATATTTGTGTGCACATTTATTAATTTTGAAGAAAATAACTTTATGAACTTTGACAATTAACTGACACTTTTACAAAGATTTAATGTTCTCAGTCGCATTACGGAATGTTATAAATGTATGATTAAATAAGAAACAATGCTGCATCCATTGTGCATTTTGCTATGTGCATTGATTATAAAAGAAGATACGTGGCCAGATATTATTATGAATGTAAAATACACATATGCATTATTTGATAATATCGAATTTAACGAACAATTTAATTTGTTCCAGTTATAACACGGATATGCCAAGTAATTGTACATGTAGATGAGAAGAATACATTTGAATGTAGTAAAGTTTAGGGACACACATTTAAGAGGGTTGAATTTTGTATATGAAATTAAAAGTGGGCTGTATTGCTTCTTGTATAACACCCACATGCCTTGAAATAATCAATATGAAACAATACACTGGACTGTTTGTTTTGTAAAGTGAAAGCTCTTTCTCAGTGATAGAGAAAATTTGAGAAAGTATAACAGGTTCCCACCAATGCATTGTATGACGGTGTTGTTTAATTTCAGGCGTCGACTAGAAACACCACATACGCAGTCCCACGATCCGTTTATGTTGATACAGGTCCCATCGACACATTGATAGCCACTTTGGTGTTTACACTCGTCAATATCTGCAATGTGATCATAAACTATTTTACACATTACATCACATACATCAAGTAACAATTTCCGTATTCTAGTAATGAGCTAAACCTGCTTAATGATAATCTAAAATGAACAATGAATAAGTATTATATTTTATTTCATGATGTGTAAGGGCTCACCTTTGCACATGTAATGCATTAGATTTGAACTATCTGTATCGTTCGCATATCCAGCTGGGCACGTACAGGCAAACGATCCGTCGAAGTTTGTACAAATGCCATCACACTTATATGAAGCATTTGTACATTCGTTTATATCTACAATAACAAGCATTTTTTTACTGCTCGAATTCATTATATTGTACAATGGAGAGTAACTGCGCATACAATGATTATAACGATTATTGTGCAACCGGAAACAGCCGTAATGCTGTTCAAACGGGGAAAGGGAATTACTGTTCTACTTACCAGACAAGAATCATCAATCAGCGTTTTTTTGCAACTGTTTTTATACTTTAAATCGGAAATATTACTCGATGGCGCAATCTGCATAGCATTATGTTTTCAAATAAAAGGCATATATGACACGTGTAAAAACCTACTCAAATTAAGGGTATTAACATTTTCACTCACCCTCACAAATAGTACCATATTTGAAGTGATATTTATCATAGTAACCATTATTGCAACGACATCTATAGCTTCCGTTGTAATTGATGCAGATCCCGTTTTCACATGATGTAGTGTTACATTCATTAATATCTGGAAAACATGTTTAGTAAATAAGTTGAGTTCATCATTGAGCCAACCAATAAGAATAAAAACCAAAGCTTTAAATAAATGAAAAGCTCTTTAACGATATTTTGATAGAACATATAAATCTCATTTCCCGCATTATATAATTGAAACTTCAACATTTTCGTAACATTGTTACCGACCGTTCGTGATGCAATTTGTCAGGGACTTAGTGTTAATGATAAATTAAACACGTTCGTGGGTTTAATAATGCAACATGGTAATGCATGTCCATAGATTTATGATGTTTTATAAAACAAAAAACGTGGACGGCCCTTTCTAATGTTTTGTATTTAATCCGAAAATATTGATTTATTTTCTCATTTGTAAAGATATACAAAATACTCCGCCCATCGCGCCTTTTCCATGTTGTTTTATGTTAAACAATGATTGACCAAACACATGTGCATTTCATATCATACTTATACATCATAAGAGGTCGTCGTGGCTAAATGGACATGGTGTTTGCCTAGCGAACGGGAGCTAATGGGTTCTATCCGCACTGTGTGAGCGTTCTTTAGAGCTCCCCAAATGACACCAAGTACTGGTTCTAACCAGGAAACGGACTCGAGAGTGTTGAAATAAGCATAAGGCTTTCAACGTAACCGAGATTATATAAACAGGTTTACAAAGAATATCATACTATAATAATGAGCAATTTTACCTATGCAGGTAGACTTGTTGTCGCTGAGTTGAAAGCCTCGACTACAACTGCATGAATACGATCCTTTGGCATTAGTACATGTTCCGTTTCCACAGGGACTTTTCAAACACTCGTTCTCATCTAAAATCAAATCCCATTGAAAGTAATGGCTGATGTGCACACATGAAATATGCACTCTATTTAAAGGAACTCACGTTTTAGAAAAAAAAGGATTTTTGTATAATCAATAGTTCTAAATGCTTCCTTGTTAAGCCGTTCATCGTGGGGCTTATTTACAAATTTAAGCCCCACAGTTCATATTCAATATAATTTATGTTTGCTTATTGTAGACATTGGCCCTGATTTCATTTTATATTACACTACTAAGATAGTGTTGAATATAAATACATTTATCGAGCAAGGCTTCGGAAACCTTACCAACGGCACATGACAATAGTTCATGTAGTGTTTAACGCGAAATAAACGTTTGAATCGCATGTGTATAATATAGAACATAAGCATAAAGAAGCATAACAACAAGCTTTATTAAGAATTGACATCATGGAAGAATTTCAAAATGACGTCATGAAACTGCGCGAGACAATGATGGATTAAAGCGAAGAGTTTATACCGGGATTTATTTAGTGCCTAATCATAAAATAAAATGCATGTTGACATAGACTGCAAAAAACAACATAATCCAAACAATTTCACTCGCTTAACGTCATGTTAGTTCTCAATGAATAAAATTACAAAAAAGAACACTCACACATTACTATAAATGTAAATGAAGAGAGTCTTTTATATTATCATATGATTTCTACGCTTCAAAGAGCGAGTTTTCTAGTTGAAAAGTGAACATACCATTGCATATCGAGTTAATACCCGTTCCTTTTAATAAATAGCCGTTATGACAACTGCATGACCACGTAGTGTTCACACAAATACGATCCCCATTGGTACAAGAGAAGTCACTGAACGTTCTTTCCGTCGTTGAACACATGTTGAATGCCGCCGCTACAAACGACGTGATTTGTGTTAACAAAACATACCTGAATGTTCGTTCTTCGGATATGTATTAGATATACTGATATATTTCTTAGCTATCTAGTGTGTTTTTATGTCGTATAAGTTCGGAACATACATTTGTAGTAACTAAATTCATACATGATCCTTATAGCTTCAAATTCGAGCGCTTATAGACAAATAAAGAGAAGAAGAGTTGAACACCGAATTTCTCTATATTCTATGCTCGATAATCAGAGGTATGATTTTCTTTAGTGTGCTTTAGCTGTTTTGTTTTCTAAAAGATATTGAGAAACGCACATACATATACATTTTCATATATCCGTTACCTTAGATTGCAATTTACAACGGAAGAATCGTTAACAAAGCAATGTGTTCCTCACATTAAGTAAACATTTTCTGGAAATGTGGTAATCATGCAATTGGTTTTACTATGTGGTTTTACTTATGTTATGCACTAGATATTCGTTACATATTCGTTAAGAAAATACAACTAAATGATTAATCAAACGCAATCTAAAATAGTGAAAGAGATGTTACCTGAACAATTCAAAGTTTTAATATCGACAAACACAACGCTGGTTGCTGAGGGACATATACAGGTCCAGTTGCCCTCTGTGTTGACGCAATTTCCCAAACCACACGTGTAACCAGAGTTGCATTCATTTATATCTGCGATACATATATCATTATAACAGTAAGTACACAGATACAAGATGCTTTCTAAAATAAATTACATTATATGCACATCTATAATGAGGAAATCAAATTCATAATTAAATAGCAAATACTTAGTATTAAATATTAGGGACATAAATATTTGTATATCATTACATGTTTCAGTAGGCAACAAAAAACTATAATCTATATTGGATTGCAAAAGAATTAATGCCAAAACAATATTTCAAAAAAAAATCGTACAATTAACATACGTTATGGTTTGAATAAAACTGAATAATAAATGGAGTTATCAATCGTTTACCTTGACACGCAGTTCTATCGTCTGGATGCTTATGATATCCAGGTTTACATACACATGACGTTGTTCCGTTGACTTGTTCACAAACTGTGGTTCTCATATCACAGCTGCCGTTGTTGCTTCGCTTACACAGTTCGTTGTCAAATTCTGAACAGTAAACAAGATTCAAATACACACGGTCGAACTTGTCTAGAGCAACAACAGACACTACTATGCAAACTTAAACAACGCATGTGAATATAAATGTTGCAACGAAGTACCGCCTCAATCAATACACGCATACTACAACTCACACACATACAAAACAAAGAATAATAAACAAAATATAATATATATATATATATTATGCATTTTCCAGCAATATATGAGTACCAATACAAGATAAAATAATA
The DNA here is from genome assembly GCA_007657795.1 of Dreissena rostriformis. Taxonomy (NCBI): domain Eukaryota; kingdom Metazoa; phylum Mollusca; class Bivalvia; order Myida; family Dreissenidae; genus Dreissena; species Dreissena rostriformis. The sequence continues at coordinate 21,631 of VMBQ01004604.1, forward strand.
AAATAATAAAAGGTAAGTATAGCTAAAAACGTATTAAAGAGTTGCTAAATGTGTATGAGTTTGTTGCATAGTATACCAATCGAATGATATATATATATTTCAAGATGTTTCTTCTGTCGTTCAATATAATGACCTTTAACATGTCGTGAGAAATGTAAGATTTAGTGTAAATTAATTACGAAAGTTTTTTCCAATAAATACAAATACTATGTGTGTACAAATGCATAATGCCAATTACACTGTTGAGCAATATGCGAGTACGTACTGTAAAATGCAAATAGTTTTAAACTAATTATGTATGAGGTACTTACAAAACACTTGCATTAACTGTTGTAATTAAAATCCAAAGTGATTCAGTTCGTTGAAATATATAATGTCTGTTATGTTTAATACATTTTTATAAACAGTGTATGCAAGTAAACTTCTGCAACCATCCACTTTTATATTAATCACAGACAAGTTAATACTGTCACATATCATACCATTATAGATTGTCACATTTTGAAATTCAGCAGATCCGACCGGTGTGCCATATTTGAAATACTGGTCTGCTACCTGCTGTAATCGTGAAGTATTAAGAGGGTCACCCAAACGGATACGAAATTCGTATGTTAACATAACGGTATTGCCAATGTTTCTGAAAAATAATTGAAATAGTGTTTCGTTCTGTATATCAACAGACCATTAACAATATTTTGAAATATATTTCGGTAAATCGTTTTGAAACGTACAATTTATCTTCTCATACCATTTGCTACATATATTGAACACCAATTTGCATCAAAACCGTTTTTTTTGTCAATTTTACTTCTTTAATTAAAATAAAAATGTCCAATGTCTAGCAAACAGATAAACGCTTCAAAAACGCCGCTTTCATTACACAGTATTTCCACTTACAACATTAATAAACTTTTGTAATCTTTCCCAGAACAGTCAATACTTAAATGAGATTTTGTCACAATTTACACAATATTTTTAGTTTAACATTTGTAATGTAAATTCACACAATCAACAATTGGCTATTGATATAATGCATTCATTATCCATTGGTAATGTAATGTAGAGTTTTCTCACGAAAAAAGCCACGACAATAAATTAAATGAAAATACAAAGGAACAATACTGATCACACACCATTTTAAATACATTAAAAAGGATTATGTAATCTACATATAGCGATATAAATTGTTTGTCCTCGTAATTTATAGACACGTTATATCGCTATACCGGTATATGGTTAATCACCAGTATTACTTCCCTGTGTGTTTTTATGACATGCAATTTATCTATGCCCTCTTTGAACAACACATTAAACTTCTGAATACTAACCTGTTACTGTTTATCTTGCATTAATGCATTCCCGAGCAGTAATGTCAAGAGAACACCATCGAAGTAATATTAACGTTCTTAAAACCTTTAATTCTACGAGACGTTATAATTCGGTTATTGTTTTTTTTTTTTTAATAAACGACATGGTTATATTCATATAAAATATTTATTTTGTTTGTACATGTATGCCGTGTTTATGTGTGTGAATACATCACTATCATTTTGGTTTGAAAATTCAAAGCTTCACTTACGATCTATTTAATGACGTGTTCCCCAAAATCGTCGCAGATACAAATAATGCCTTCATAGGAATGGATGACGTTGATTCCATCGATGAGTTCTTATATGCGTTTTCAATCTTAAATAAAGTGAGTTTAAAAACAAAAAATGTGAAGCAAATAACAAGTTGCCAAATGCAAAAGATATACATAAAACACCGTAGGAGACAGTCAGTTTGTTATTATTCGATGTAAACGATGTGGTTCTAGGCTTTTAAGATCTTATGAGAAAATTTGAATTACGATTAATTATGATCATTATAGGATGTAACATACTTGACATGAAACCTCATGAAACCTTGGTGTTGGTACATCTGACATTACTCCAAACAATATATGTATGAAATCACTGTGCTCCACCGGGTGTTACATTCAATTAAAGTCACTGGAATGATTTTCATAGTCCACCAAAACGATACGAACAATTAAGTATTTAATGGACATTGGACAACGGCACGTACGCAAGATAAAGGACGAAGGACGGCTGCTCACAAAATACACCATACAACCCTGGTGCTGAGATGAACAACATAAAGTAACGCATACAACACGCAAAAATGTGCAAGCATATGCAGCATCGAATCTTAGGATAAATGGTTCTAAAAGATAACTGACACAAACGCATTTTGAAGAAGGTAGACAACACATGTATGTCACAGAGACATAGTCATAATACTTATTCTAACACCTAAACTGAGCATCTAATAAGCGTATGCTATACCGAAATCATATAAGTTAAATTATTTAAAATGTGTATAAAAGAGATATTTTGACACATACTTGAGTTGCCAAAAACGACTCGATGATCGACAGGTTTAGAACTTCTTTTCTTGCGTCCCACAAAAGGGTGATACTGCCCAAATAGCTATGATTTCCTGTCAATAACGTCATTTAAAACGCACTTGTTATACATGAGTTCCCCTTACAAGTGGAAATCAAAATTGAACGATAAACAAATAAGCAAAAATATTTAAAAAAAAAATAGTAATGTTTGTATACCTAATGACAAATTATTAAATCAAACCAAGCAACAAATAATTCAATAAGCAAAAACAATCGGTTAATTAATACATACTGGCATCCTGTTAAACATAAATACCATTAAAACGAAGCATTCCTGTATTCAAAGAAGGCAACTGTTGTGCGAAATTTGTTTGACTTCGAAGCATGAGCATGACTAAATTTAATTTCAAAATACATATAGAACGCAAATATAATAAAAAAAAAGTATGCAGAAGATTTAACCAATACCTGTAAATAAGAGATTTTCTACGAGGTCCCATGCTTCGCCTTATATTAATAGATTTGCAACACGTTACTAGAAGCGCTTAAACGTGATACGTTTTATTTTATTCCCGTATGGGAATCATGATGTTTCATAATTCATTTATAACCACACACTTGTCTATATAAATCAACCGTTCGACTTTCAGGAGTCGAATCTTTATTTATAAAACGTTTTCTCTTAGCCGACTCTATATACTCACACAACAAACTGAAGGGAATACAACATTACATACGACAACCATACGTTTGACTTTGAAAACTAAATAAGACCAGTCAATACAAAGCATTCAGTTTCATTATTCCTATGTTGCAAATGGTTGTGGAATAAGTCGTATATAACAAGAATTTAAAAACAGATTAATTAGCCACTAAGTGCAACTGACCTTGACACCGATACACAGGATTTTCTGGAGTGCCAACCGATACCCAGAGTCTCTCCTTTGGACATGTACAGTTCCAAGACCCATACGTGTTCAAGCATTCTCCGTGTACGCACCGCTGTTCTGTTGTGCTGTTCTTGTTGAATAACTCGCATTCGTTTATATCTAAAGTGCGACGTGATACCAATGATTTATGTGTGTTTAAATTAAAATTAAGTATTACATTCATTTAAATTATTTATCTGCTGTCTAAATGTAGTTTGCTGCAGATTTGTTGGTTTTAGAATATACATAAAATAAAACTCGCTAATATATGAGGAGTGAGCAGATATCTATTGAGTTTTTCTCAAAACGATGCGCAATTAAAAATAACTATATTGCCGTTATAATGAACGGGTTTTGTTGCTATTTCATTTGTTTTTCAGTAGTAAACATGTCGTTTTCAATGTAAATGATCAGAACATGGATCGCATGTCAACAAATAATAAAAGTGGGGGTATAACAATTATATTTTTGTCATAAGGACTTCACAAGCTTATACCATCACAATAAAGAAAGTACTTCACAAGCCTATACCGTCACAATAAAGATCCCGTTTCTGTCCAGTAATTGGTTCCTTGAAGCCGGCATTGCATTCACAATCATAATAGTCTTTGTCGATTTCTTTATTGACACAATGAGTGCTCTGCTCGAGGCAGTCACTGCGTTTTGGGACAACGTCGCAGATTCCTCCCGCGTCCGCTGTGACGAATAGTTTTGATGATTTACAATATTTTCAATTCCAAGACAGGCATTATTATTACTTACACAATGCCAAGTACCCAGTGCACAGTATAAACTGTTTATTCCCAAAAGTGCAGACATACGTTAACAATTTTGAACATGATATAGCAATAACGTTACAATTTTGCCGCTTCTATAGTTTGACAATTAAACACTCAACAACTTGTCTGATTGGTCACTTTAATTTATTTCATTTTGTCTAAACTGAAGCGACACAAATACATGATATTTTTGCCACACACATTTGAAGTATATAACTATTGGTTCGTGTAAACTTTTATTAAAATAAAAAAAATACAAAAAATCACTGAATCGAAATAGTTAGATCTTTTTTTTACATTTCCGATTTGAGATTTGTGAGTACACTTTAACAAAAAAACTGAAATGTTGTCATTTTGCGTTTGGAGCATCTACTCTTTATAAAGAAACTTCCAAATTTTAAATATTAAATAGCGATTGTATGATGATTCCATTTAGTAAGGTGTCTTCTCAGATTTCATATGATGGCCAAGTATTTGGACCTCACATGATGCTGATTCGGACATGGCCTAGATGTTGTCAAGATAAGCCGTATGGTCACGTTTTATAAAGACTGAGTAATTAATGCGGCTTCTAGAGTGGTAACACGTTTTTTCAAAGATATGACATTGTGACAAAGTTGATTTTTTACCTCACTTGAACCAATATCAAACTTGGTCTAGATATAGATAAAATTAAGTTTATAGCAAAAGATTGAGTCATGAGTTTGGCTTCTAGAGTGGTCACATTTGTTTCTCGAAGATTTGATCTAGCGATCTAGTGTTTGTTCCCGCTTGACTCAGATACAACATTGATCAAAATAATGTCAAAAGATAAAAATCGTGACCAGGTTTCATCAACAGCTGTTTTCTCTTGTTCGATTACGAGGGAAGAATGATGATGACAATTATTCTCTTTGAATTTACCTCTAGACTGAGTCTTTGACCCTACTTAACCCAAGTGGTAACCAAGATATGCAAGAAACCAGTCAAATTTGTTCGCGGAGCGTCGTACAATAGCATGCCCTAGTATTTTCATATACGAGATTGATACCAGAATGCAAAGGAGGTGACGTTTTCATCATTCAGATGTTTCAGTAACGATTTTGTGTGTTGTGCCTTTTAATTCAAGGGTTTGTATAAATACAACAATGAAAGTCGTGTGACGAATGATAGTTTTGTATCAAAATTCCCTCAAACAATTGGTTATAAACTTTGCTTCGATACACATTTATAACGATTTGCTTTGGTTTGCGTGTATGCATTTTATTTTTCTCATCTAGTTAACAACAAGAAAAAAGTGTTTAGTGTATATGATAATACATGTTTCCTTTAAGTTGAACGTATTTGGTTTGCATTGTGTGATTGGTATCAATCGAACACTAGAAAAGCACGTTTATATATGCAATAACTGTATATCTAATATATGTATTTGACTAGAAAACATTATTAATATATATAAAGATGGTACCGTCCGTGTTTACAGTTGTTCGACGTATCATTCGAATAACCTGTCATTATAGAGAAGCGATTTGTTTGCTAGCATTCAAAAGAAAAATATGAAATTTATTTAAAAGGTTTATATTCATATAAATTCAAATGCGTGTTTTTGTTAATGGCTAAATCATAATAACGTGAACAACAAACAAATTGAGACACTTACGCTCTTGCACTAGAAATACTTTTAACGGAGGGTTAAGCGTCAGTTGCGGAGATGTTAATAATTGTATTGGTTGATATTGATTAACACGTCCTCCCAGATCCTTCATTATTTCTTGGCGGCCTCGTTTGCTAGCCATGTGAACAACGAAGTCGAAATGGACGAGTAAACCCCTGAATAATGGAAACCAAAAGGCAACTTAAGGTCATTTCCATTTAGGTATGCTTAATTACAGTTAGTGAGAACATTTAATATGCGATATATATGTTAATAAATACGCTCGAATCATATAGACGGCACAACATTCGCCAATAACGTTTAATTGCTGTTGTAATGTAATTGCTGTTTCGGCACAACTTGATACATCATTGGCGAACATAAGAAATACAATGTCGTGAATTTTATTAGTTATGAATATGCCAGATGTACATTTATCACATAACAGCGTAGATAATTCATCGATAAATAATGTAAAAGTCGTCGGGCTTGTCTAATCAACTTCCAGTATTACATAAAAAAACTATGTTATGTTTATTTGTGAAAGTCTGTCATTTGGAATGGGTTTTAGTACTTTGGACTTTAACACATGAATAGAGCGAGTTATAGATAGTTAGTAAAACATATAAACAATTTCAATGTATGACTTTTTTGTAGGGATTGGAATAGTACATAGTAATTGATTTTATCGAAAGCTTTACGGAAGTCAATGTATAAACATGTATTAGCATAGTCTACTTACGCAACGTCTGCTCTTTTGTAGATTCTGTAGATTTCAATTTTTGTAAAGTTTGTTGTTGCGTTATTGAGAATTGTAGTAAACTGAAAATGTTAAAAGTACAAATACACTTACAAACTCTAGTTATCAATAAGCTATTTGTAACCTATCGGATCTCACCGTAGAAGTTGTAACTTGGCAGGTTTGTTTTACAAGGCCCATAAGATTAATTTAAAACCATTTTATTTGATGTAACATAATGTTATTTAACATATCTGGCTATTAAAATGAAAGCAGTTATAAATGTTTTTTTTAAAGAAACCTTACCTCTGTTGACGTAGTCGCTATTACACTCTGAAGAGAGTCATTGGTCTGAGGAATAGTATTCGTTGGACTGATGTACTCCAAGTATCCGAAATACATTTGGCTCACTGTAAATAAAAATTAAGACACGGTGTAAGTCGTCGGATTCCAAACACTGCAATTATTCAACTTATGTTTACTTAAGTAAGCCATCTTGTATACGTGTTCGTTTGATACAGGGCAATATCGTTGAGACAGGATGATTTATAATCGATTCGATTTATCGTTAAAGCAATAGTCTAAGTTTAAAAAGCATTTTAGTTGAACGGCGTCTTTAAGTCGCAATTAATGCACTTATCACATGTTAACTCCTTACAGAGTTTTGTTGCTCACACAAATCATCTCTGCAGCTTGCTAAATAACAATAATTGTGTAAAATGTATTTCACATACATCCTCGAAGCTAATCAATAGGACGAAACGCATGGAAATAAAAAAAGTGATTCATTAAATAATCATGTGTTTGGTCGAATGAATACAGTTTAATACTTTTATTGAATCGTTTTACTTCCCCGTTTAGTACGTTTACGCAAATGGAATCAGTGCGCATACATTATGCATGCGGATAAATTGTAAACCAATGGCATGCAGCAGAAATCTAGCTCTCTGCCTTTTGAATGTTAGTCTATTCGCACATTCTTATTTATTATCTTCCTTTAAATATCATCCAATCTTAAGCTTTCTTCATTCGTATCACGTGCCTGTCCAATTTTCTTCTGGAAAAGATGTGCGTTCTTATCCCCCGTATTGGACGTAACGAGTTTTAACGATGGTTAACCTGTCATTTCCATCAAAAAAATATCTCCGAAAACTTAGTTAAGTAACTAGTCCTGTATTCAATTATGCTTCAAAAAGCATTCGCATTATTTTCGTTACGTCTATAATTATTATGTTTACAGCTGACGCCACACATCGTCGAAAATGGACGTACACGCACGTCGTTTTACCGTATATTGAACGTACATAATGCAAATAACCTGAATAATGTATAGGTATATAATAACGACATTATTTAAGAGCGTTTCGTACAATATTGTGAAAACTTTGCTCTTTGTAAAATTTCACGTATATTGTCAGATTAACACTCATGGTATTTCGATAACGTTGATGTTATTATTGCTGTAATAAATTCAATCTTACATATACACAAAAATGTATGATATTACGAATAGTATGTTGAATATAACACTATGAAAACATTAAGAATGTGTAGCATAATGAGCATAATACAGAAGCATAATATTTGAGTACATGAATATTGTACTATAATGGTAAATATATAAACGTTTTATTGCTAATCAGTTTCTTACTTTGAGACATGTCAAGGCTTTCAAGGTATTGGTTATCTAAAGCACTGTCAATATAGCTCATACATTTGTATTTAATTTGCATACTTCAATATATATTTCAAAGCCGCCTTGTACTTAAGACGAGAAAGCCAAAGTGTATATCGAGCTAAATACTTAAAATGTTAAATACTGAAAGACACCGTTATTATTGAAAATCTGGGAAGAAATTGTTTGCAAACATCAAGCGGTTTGATACCTTCTAAATGTTCTCGATTTTTTAACACCCTACAGCACAATATATTATGTTTTATTAGATGCTTGTGCAAGTACCGTATGTGTCAATATTATTTATATAGGATTATTTTTAATTTCATTTTACACTATCATGCGCTTCTTATTAATATCAGTCATACAATTTGCATATATGAATCTACATCGACTAACTGGGAAGAGCTTCTTAGGCGATAATTTTGGTAAAAGTATAATTCCTTATCCATAAAACTGCGAAGGGATTATCTTGTATTTTCTAATCTATTAAGGAATCTTGAATATGCAATGTACTTGTTAATGGGTGGAATATGGTAAATTGTGCATTATTGCATTGACTAGCAACAACAAGTAATTAGTTCGATATAAATTAAGTTAATGTAAAAAACGTACTGAAACAGCGAAACCTTGAATTATGTCTTTGCTTATACAAAAGTAAATGTAATAACTAAATTGAACAAATGTAAATAATGCCTATGATAAAATAGCTTTTGCATCGATCAAGTTTAAAAACAATATGTAAATCAATATGTTAACTCAGTGGACACGTTAAATTGTTGACAATCTTGGGTTATAATGTACAACAAGTGTTACGTTTGAACACAATATTAATCCGAGCGTAATATTAACATTTCGGTATGTGTATGCACACTACTTACTGAACGCAAACTAATATGGTCACATTAAAAAAAAATTTTTTTTAAGGAAAACAACCCAAAAATATAATATAAACTACAGTTATTTCATACCGGACAGAAATCTGTCAACAATATGACACTATGAGTTAGAGGTTCGTACCTTGTTGTACACAGGGGTCATTCGCATTGTTCTTGCTGTATCCGGACTCACATCCACATAAATATTTTCCGGGTATATTCACGCATGCCTCATGAGGATTCGGGCAGGAATAGTTGCCTAGCACACACTCATCCTTGTCTGACAAAAGTAAGAAAATTTGTTTTACATTAACATTTAAGATCGCCTTAAAAACAGGCCATCCACTTTCAACAAGGTATATTTAGGGAGTATGCAAGGTATATATGTATTATCATAGAATAAATAATAACAGGAAACATAGAATCATAAAAAATATAAAGGAGCGTTAAATTGTGTATAAGGAAGTCATTTGGTGACTTTGAGTTGTATTGTTTTTTTTTATTTAACTGACAGTATAGATACCGTATTGCAAGGACTGTATTTAGATTAAGTTTATGTAACATATTCAATATTAAATATAAAACAAACCTGCGCACGTGGAGTTGTCATGGTTCAGCAGAAATCCACTATCGCATCCGCAGTGATAAGATCCCACGTCGTCAAAACACTCTTGTTCGCAATTGTGAGTGCGCGTATCGTTGCATTCGTTGAGATCTGTGCACAAATAACATTTATTTCTTCCAGTATAACAATATAGAGAATTTCAAATGAAATATTGATTATGTCATAAGATTTACTACTGAACAGTGTAAAGATATCTTTGAAAACGTGTATGTATGCTCTAATTCCCTGTTAAGAGCACAAAAGCAAAAACAACAGAACATATTTTAAATAAAACACACAAAGGCAATGCTTATAATAGGATGGGGAATGTAGCATATATTCTATATTCAATATATGCCAAAGTGTGTGATATGTATTCACGTCTTTAGGTAAAATTATAATTGGTAAGTAACATATTACTTTTGGTTGATGAAGTGTGTAATACCGCAACCATTCTTCCATATATTAGTATGTGGTTTACACACTTGTTTGAAGAGTTACAAATCTATTTTGTGTTCCAGCATATAAGCGAAAATAATGTTTCCATACCTCGACAATACTGGGTAGATCCGATATTTTCTTCATAAAATCCCTTCTTTGGACATTCAGCGCATGGACTCCCATCCCCGGAATAGTTTTTGTTGCATGTGTCGTTTTCGTAGCACACGTATCGACTGCACGGGTCTATTTTATGTTCGCAAAACTTTCCTTCCACAAAACGATTGGGACATGTGCATTCAGCATTATCTAAAACAAGTTATTCATTAATTAACAGAAATATAGCATACGAAAACTTATAGTTTATACTATAAACACATTCCGGTCGTCGAACTCAGTCCGTACATGCACAATAAAGTAAGATTTAATTAACAGACAACAGTGGTTAATACCTGAAAACCTAATCAGACATCGAACCCATTCCATACGTACACTATAAATCAGTGTTAAGTTAACAGACAACGATGGTAAATGTCTACAAATATTATTGGAACTCTCGCACGAGGCAAGGAGGAAGAAAAGCTAAATGTCGAGAATAGTCTTTATCATAATTGTATCATTAAAACAAATGCAACAGTAACGAAGTAACTGAATACTGGTTACTAATGAACATATGGCTAAATAATCGCTGAACAATACTCAATATTTCAACCTAAGCTTACTGTGGTAATATAATGGATAATTATAATAAAAGGTTGATACATTTATTAGTGCACGCAGCTTTCTCAAACTGATACGTTACATTTCTTCGGACGGATACAAATGTGCCAATATGTATATACAAGTATCCATGAGTATATGTGTTCGTGGCAGTACTTGTATGTTGCTAAAGGTACACGCTACCAAATATATATTTAGATAATATTTTCGAGGACAAAATATTGATCTTGCAATAGGGCATAAAATCAATGACAGAATGCACACTTTTCATGTTTTTTTTTTTCTTTTTCAAAAGATCAACGTATAGAATTTGACAACAAGATATCTTAATGGCCGAATGTTACACTCATGAATAACATTCAACACGATACGAAATTTCATTTTGTCAAGCCAATACATGCACATTTTAACGCAAGTATATAAGTATGATATATATAGTATATATATTGTAACGGTATATCATAAACGACTCATACAATCAAATGCGTGCACTTACAAAGGATATATACTGTTGATATATGCATGTACCTGACTATGGAAAGAATACTTACATTCTTCGTCATCTGCAAATCGCATTTGACAATTGCAAAAAGGAGAGTAAAACGTCTGAGTAAGTATATAGTATGTATGTAATTGCAGAATACTTTGTACATTTTATCATCTCATACGTCTCATTGGTGTTCATATTATGTTATTGATCTGGTTGATATCAAGTGTATGTGAATGTGAGATTGTTTTAATTATATATACATACATATTTAAAATCGACATTTAAACAATCTGTGTTTAAGAGACCTGTTTGCATTTTTGTTTAATTTTTCAAAAACGTCCTTAAATGTTTTTTGACCGACGAAACTATTATTTTTGGATATAAAAAATAATTATAATGAAAAAAAAAGAACGTTAAATACAAATATTTCTTATCCCGGGATTCTAACACGGGACTTCTAGCGCGGTCACTTAACAACTATTTTACCGATTTCTACTGATTACTTGATAATCATCCAGTTATACATAATTTGTTAAACAGTTTCTCTTAGTCGAGAATCGTTTTGCGCTAGTGAATATCTTCTTATTTGAATATTTGAAGAAAAAAAAATCGTTATTTTAAAAAAGGTTAGCAAAAACCTTTCAAAGCCTCAGTCCTATTATTTAAATACTTTAATTTAATATGCAGGAATCGTTAATTACCTATCAAAACAAAAACAAATCTGAGTTATAATAATAATTTACGATTATACCTTCTTTTTTTTAAATAATAAAGTAGTATTAACTTTAATCTACCTCATTTTTTGCATAAGAACTTATTCCATTTCAGCAAGAATTTTATAATATTTGATGAACAGGGACTTACGTGCACTTATGGATTGCTTGTTTGAGTGGATATATATTTTATGTACGTGCATAATCACGCGATTATTTTTTTTAAAGATGGCATTCTAGTACTGCCAATTCTACTTCTAGTGTCGACAGATAACTCACCATCAGTTTCACTCTCGAATTTGCATTCACTTGGCTTGTCACACCCGCAGTAACGGAAGTTAACTGTATGTGAATCTGTCATGTTATATGCGTCATGCACTACAAACCGTAGGGTTCGTACGCTGGTATTCCGAAATTCTGTTCCAACTGTCCAATTGAATACACCATCATCTGTAAGACATAAAATTATAGTATAAAACAATATATACATATAGTCGCGTCCAAACTATAGTGTATTATCTTATCTTGGACAGCATACTCGCGTTTGTCATTGGCTAATCCAGGTCACATGCTTTAAATGTATTTTTTCCCATATTGCGTTAGTGTATTTTCACGTCCAGTCAATTACGTTAAATGATGTCACGGAAATGATCAAGATGACGTCATCAAATACAGAATGTCTTGCTTTGTTTTGATCATGCGTTTACTGCTCGGAAAGAATGGTTCTTGGTAAGAAAAATACGTTACACGACTGACATCGCGCTATGTGATAGACAGTAGTAAATTTATGTTTAGCTCGAACTACGCTCTCGGCGAATATCTGTTTTAATTTATCGGCTGTACAGGGTCATTTAGAAGCCGTTGAACTATTTATACTCGGTCACCACTAAAGACATTAAAAAAACACACTAACCTATAGTATGTCAACTTAGAATGACGTCGTTAAAACAATATAGTGACGCCTCATTTTTACCGCCGATCGATGTTGTTGACTGTTTCAGTTATGTGTCATATGATATAATGATCAATCCTATATGTATTATATATATTTACATAAATAAAATATTTATTATTGCAAATCTTTATTTTTATATTAAAAAAATTTGGAGCGTTTTTATTGGCTTTATTTTAAACAGTTAAACTGACTGACCAATTACTGTTTAATCGATATCAACAACAAAGGGCACACGAAAGGTCCGTTTTGAAATAGATGTACACTTTCAATATTACTGTTAATGATCTTTATTACGTTCGTGTTTTACAATCTATCTTTATTATTAAATAGCCTTATTGAATAAATTAAATAATAAATTCGAATTCGTCAAATTGTTAACGGATTGTATAATAAATTTCAAACACACCTCCCATTTCCATTTCACTATTCAGCAAAGGCTCCACCGTAAACTGTAGATCAATCATGCTTTCATCGATTACCATCTCAGTCAGATTGATAGACCAGGAAGTATTGCCATTAAACAACATATAGGTATCGTTCGGCATTGTATTCTTAAAGCTGGGTGCTGTGTTTCCTACAAATTGGACAACTTGGTATAAGTCATACAATGTTATTTGTCATTTCTCAATGCTTATAGAAGAGCAATAACTACTTATATAAGTAAACGAGAAATAGTATGTCATTCCATATTTACCAACACATGCAATGCAAGAAGGAAGGCAAAATAACATTTTTCCACAGATGTTTCTAGTCGAAAATGTGTTCATGCATATGTTAATAACAATTTAAGCATGTCGTAAAACTGGCTTTACTTTTAATATAAATGAATATCACATTTTGCTTTACTTCGAAACAGTAATTCCTTATGTTGCTTCTCTACTTCTTGGTGAATCGCTTCGCCGAGAGATATGTTACAAGTCCTCGCTATGGTAAGCAGACACTCTCTGTTAAATACATTTTGCCATGTGTTCTTGCATGTTGAATTAATAGTTGATAAGTCGGTCTCGTTACAACTCCCAAACAAGGCTTTGAAGTTGTTCAACAACTCTGTCAAGAATTTTGGTTCGGAATATGTGTTATAAACGTCAAAATGTCCATCCGTAACGTTGTAAATAAAATGTGATAAAGTTTTGTCACGTCGTATAGACCCTGCAACACCAGAACATATTACATGTAAACAAACATTTCAATATATCATAACGAAAAAGCACGCATTATTGCACATTATTAATCTTTTAAATGCTATTCATTTTAAATAAATTACTGTATATACGAGTATGTCTAAATACATTAAAAAGTGATTATAGTAGCAATAATCAGTATAACGAAGATTCTTATACGTGCAATACAAAGAAATAGGAATTGTGAGAGTCCATTGTGCAAAAAGGTGATATAAATCGTACCACTATTTATGAATAATTCTTTGAAAATGCTTTATAAACATGAATATCAGTCTACTACTTTTCACAAACTGCATATATTTTATGTATACTAGGTAATTTTTTTTTCTTTCAGACATACTGTTTGATACATGTTTTTATTATTTTTATAATAAGACATGGTACAGTGTGAAAAAACGTTCTTTATAAACCTTTTACTTCGCGAAAATTGGAATTTATTCGCCAATACAAATAATACTAACATTTGTTTTCCGAGCTATAAACATGTCTATACGTGTCTTACAACTAACTTGCAAACAACCGGTTAAAAGTTCCTACTTATTTTAAGTTGCCCGTTCCGAGGGGTTTTGCCCCAATTGAAATTTGTGTTTGAAGGGAGCATTTATGATGTGTGTAGTTATTGAGTACATCGTTCAATGTCCTTATATAAATGACATCATAGTGGTGCGTATTCACTTATGCTAATACAACTGATGCTTCACAAAAAAAGCTTACAGGACTCTCCGTACTCAAACATGGCGCGTTCGCTGGAATTCAATCGGTAAAGTGTTCCATTTGGCCCGACAAAATTTCCATCAGACTTCACATTACCGGCCATACCTTGATAGTTTGATAGTGTTTCACTATGAGCCACGTTAATATTCATGAAATTCCCGTCAGTTGTAATATCCTGGAAAAGGTGTTCAGTATATAAAAGCATAAAATCATTTTACAGACTTTTCAAGCGAAAATAATAATTTAAATTTCTCAATTTATACGGTATTTTTCTGTTGATATGCTATAAATTTCATATTTCGTGCACTTTTGTGGTCACAGTAACATCGTTATCAGCTTCTGATCACGAATTCATATATTCATATTCGTTCAAAGACTAAAGATATGCTACTTTGTATACTCGTAATTTTTAAATTATAGTTTTTGGAAGTGTGTTATTTAAGAATATATCCAAAGCAGGTAACAAAAAGTTGCAATCAATGTGTTGCTAAACAGCCATAACGTTTAATTGTTGCACTAACCACGGCTATTCCACTTTGGATAACAACTTGAAACCCAGCTGAACACTTAAGCACAAATGTAGGCGTTACTTTGGGTTTAGATTCGGTTGTACAGGCGTCTGTCGTCTTCCAAAGTTTTCCATCGCTCAAGTGTAAAGAAAGAAACCCCTTTGATCTGTTGAACGTGACTTGTATCGACTCGCTCTTGTACTAAAAATCAGGTCTTCTGTGTACAGTTTACATTATCGTGTTTCATAGCAAACTAAATATCAGTTATGCATACCTTTCCAAAACGTATAAGTTAAATCAAAATATCATGTTTTGCATGTATACAAACATCCGAAACAATCTTCCGTAAATATACAATGAATATTGTATAAATCTCATTGGTAGTGGAGCGGTATGATCGAAATTGTACCAAAACATGACAATACTGTTGGTGCTTTTAACAAAAGTTACAGTTCCGCTCAACTGAAAAGTTCTTGGTATTCATTTTTATCTCCTTAACAGCAATACACTTAGATGAAATTCGAACTCCTCCTTAAAATTCAGACCCCTTGTATGTCACACGAACACATGATAGTTGCCCATCTTGTGTGGCGCTTAGCAGTCGAGATTTAACGTGGTTATTTTGTATGTTTATTAAAACCCATATTGAGAATGATGATGTTATATTAATTTGAAGAAATAAATGAAGGGATACCACATTATATACCGGTAATTCATACACTTTTGTTGAAAAGTATTTTTTAGATCATGGTTATGCTTTCATATTCAATTTTTCAAATGATTTTTTGTTGTCTGACATGTATAATTCAGCATATTCCCGTTTAACATGTTTAACGTGTATTATAGATCAGTATCCAATAACGAAACTTTAAAAGTATAGTGTTTTTTTATCCAATTGACAAACACTTGGCCAAATGACGTCCTTATTTCTAGATCGCAAACTATGTCTCATTTCAAGTTTGACCAATGAACATTCTTGCTTCATTTCAATAGTGACAATATTTTCCAAATATTTAACTATAAAGACTAAGATTGAGGATGAAGAAATAAATAAATAATATGTCCTGTTTTTATTACCTTTAAGTATATAAAACGTGTATGCATCTTCATATACAATTATGTCATATATGAACGCCACGTTCTATTCTGACACTCAGATACAACTTCTAGAATAGAAATGTTACTCTATAAAACCGAAACCAGCATTTAATAACTTGTCACAGAAACGTTCGCAGCATTAAATAAGTAATAACGTAATTTTAGTTGTATTTGTGTTTTGTTTATCCCCTAGAATATATCCATTGTCTAGAATATTTGTTTTTTCCCGCAATTATAGATTAACTCGATATACGATTGGTTGTGTTGAATAAATATATGGCTGGTATAAATTACTATAAATCCATTGACAGGCGTGAGTGTTTCGTTTGTGAGACATAAATGATTGCACAAGTTTGTTTTTGTTTTTGTAAGATAACACATACCGAAAATACGAATGCAGTAAATATTGTTGAGTCATTGTTCCCCGGAACTAAGTAATCCAGCCTTGCTTGGATTTCTAGTCTGAAAAGGAATAGAAGACATTTTTTGTCATATGACAAACCTATTTAAAAAAATGGTTAACATGAATGTCAACTTACTTTTACGTACATCTAATGCCGAGCATTAACTGTATAAACTTCCTTTCTAGTTTTGCATGTGATCTAAATAGGTATTACAATTGTTATAAAAGTCGTATGCATCATCATTTAAAATAGAGAGTACAATTTTTATAAGTACATGTTTTATTTTGTATGAACTTTTGCTTCAACGCGATTTTATGTTATCATGTCAACCAAGTCAAACACTGTCTATTTACAAAACAATTGTTGACAGCAGAAAGATTAGACGTTTCAAATATATTGTGTATAATTTTTATTCAAAGGACGAACATTCTAGATGTTATCAAGGTTTAGCCAGAAAAAAAATATACACCGTAGCAACAACAACATATTATTTAAAAATGTACCAGTTTTAAGCGAAGACAAACACAAAAAAACGGCTTTTTAAAACATTGCTTGTATTTGTATGAATCTGCTACTACATAAATATGTCAGACACTGTTAGGAATAATGGAATCAAGCCAGAAAATACAAAAAAATAATCAAAAAAATGACAAATTCTTAATGTTTTACCCTTGCTGTGATTTCAAGAAAATGTATTCTCCATGCCCGTTGAATGAGTAGTTGTAAGACGGACTGCCAACTGTCTGTATCACAGGATCGCCCCAAGACAAGGCTGAAAACGGTGAACTGTATTAATTTACATTGTGGGTGTTCTTTGTTGTTGTTGTTTCTGTGCTGTTTTTGTTTTCCAGAGAACTGCAGACGCCCGGATCGTAGTTAACGGATACTCATATATAACTGCGCTATAATTCTTATTCAATGTTATTTTCATTATTGATGGATACAACGAGAAACTTATATTCCTTGACTTGGATTCCCACAAAATAACCTTTTGTGGCTCATTATCATCGAATTTCCACGCTAAATCTATGAACGTATGATTGTTTGCTACGGCATGTTCATTCAAACATGCAGAACAAATATTTAAACATACTGGTAAACATTTCTTTCATAACTGTAACAAGCTTCACGTATGGGACTGACACATATTGTGACAAAATTATGTTTACATACTTCTTTTTACGTTTCCTTTAACAGATGTTCAATATATTACTAAAAAGTTTTTATAACAAGCTATTTTAAAAATGCATATTTACGTATAAGCTATTTTAAAAGTGTATATTTCCGTTGTATATCATTTTATGATAATTTTAAGCAAAAAACAATTGCTTATAATGTTAAATCGCATATAAGCCAGATCAAAACCCCAATATTATAGATATGTAAAACAACTGGGAAGTTTTGATGCGTGTTTTATGGCTCGTATCAAAGATTTGTAACAGTCGTTTTAAACTAC
Organism: Dreissena rostriformis; assembly: GCA_007657795.1. NCBI lineage: Eukaryota > Metazoa > Mollusca > Bivalvia > Myida > Dreissenidae > Dreissena > Dreissena rostriformis. Next base: position 39,935 of record VMBQ01004604.1, read on the forward strand.
ACGTGTGTCATGGATTGCCGATAGTACACATGTTTTACACAGTATATATCGTTTTGTAATTACTAATGTTGTGAAGATGTTGTCACACGCATGTTTGCGATCATTAATGCTTTAACTTTATTTGTTCGCTTAATCGATTCATTTTCTAAATACTGTTTTGCAAACGTTCGTATAAAACACTCTGAAACAACCCAGAGAGCGAAAGAGAGATTGGCTTTTGCAAAACAATTTTATTTTGATATTATCATAATTTCAAAATAACAGATTCCACGCCGTACCACAAATAATAGATTTTATTACATTTTTTTTTGATATTATCATAATTTCAAAATAACAGATTCCACGCCGTACCACAAATAATCGATTTTAAAATAATCAAAATACATAACACATGGTAGAACCTATCACAGAATTCGGGAAAAGTCCAAAGTGTTTGAATTTTCTCCTAAATTAGATGTGTGTTTATCTTATTATATTTCGTGTATATTTGGGCATTTCCTTCCCAATAATGATGTTTAGAGCACTTGAGGTGTTTGATTTTTTTTCAAGCAGAAACAATTCTTTAAATTGCATTTGCCCACTAACGGGAATTAACCAGAATGGTCAGTATTATATATTAAAATGGTAGCATTCAAGCAACATGCTTAACCAAGATCCAAATGTGATTGAACATAATGACAATATAATTACCTGACATCGGTTCCTTATATCGTTTGCAGTCATCCGATGTATTAATCTCGTAAAAAGCTTTGCACGTATAATTGTTGTTACCATGACAGCATGACTCATAGACTGCATCCATTGAATGTCCAATACCGTCAAGAATATTAAACCCACCATTCGGGTATCCAGTCAGTAATTTACCATTTTCGCTGAAAACAAAATTATAAAATGAACGGAATAGCAATTCGTAACACATTTTATGTTTTATTTATTTATTATTTTAGTTGGCATTTCAAAATCAGTTATAGGCATGAAAAAGGCGTATTACTTTATGTTTTAATAAGAACCGCGCATATTTATTTGTCATGTTTCGTGACTGCACGTTTTTGCAAAAAAAATATTTCAACACAATACTATTATTATTTATCAAACTTGGATTAAGGAAACCGATTATATCATAAATAACTATGAATTACTATCCATATTAATTCACAACAACAGATATTCTTTTCAATATGCATATACACGTACTATTTCGCTATAGATTTATTCATATAAATAGTTGAATATGTAAACAATATAGTTAATGATAAATCAAGGGGAGTTAAAACTGGCATACGGTTAGAAAATCACAAATTAAAATTAAATAAGTGCACCCATTCAATACCTGTAACAGCATCTTTGTCTAACGCCATCGTTGAACAGCCATTCGTCGTAGCAGTTTCCGCGCTTTTCAAACATGGCATCATGCGCAATATCATATTCAACGCATGCGCACGGCGTTGAACCATCCTTTATTTTGGTGATATGGGAAATGATATTTTCATCTTTAAGATATTGTTCACAGATTGCGGTACCTGAAATTTAGATAATAACCAGTCATGAGGCACCCAAACGCCATAACCTATATCACCTTATACAAGTGTAATATTAATGTATCAAGACAATACATACCATAATCAATGCTGAAAGCAAAGTGAAATATATATATGAAATTGTTGCAATCATTTTTACAAAATTAAAAAAAAACAAACATCTATTAGAATACATCCGTATGGTTAGCCCATTTTTTTTATAGTGTTAATATGATTTACAATACAAAGAAGGGGCATCTGGTTAACTTAATTTGGTATGCTGCTGAAGATAACATTACTATCTCACTTGATACTTTCATGGAGTTTCATTATGCCTGGTATTAAACATGGTTTATTTGAGTTGTTTTACTAATTGCAACATCTATTTTGACTTTTAAAAACAAGAAGCAATGAACAGGGTTTATATCTACCAAATAATGCTCTAAGAAGAAAACAAATTCTTAAAATTGCATAGATATTTAGGTATAATCACACCCGTCGTATCATAGAGCCATGTTTTAAAAACATAATCAAGAATGGTTGCCAAACTTTCTTGGTTCTAAATATATTATATATTCTTAAGAATGGGTTAATGAATAAAGTTAATGCTTTTGCTTCAGTTGACGTTTTAACCAACCCTCGTTAGGAGTGTCATATGCAACAAAATTGAAACACCAGTTGTATCATATGAGGAAACATCAAACTCATCAGTATGATGTGTTTGATGGCAAGTGACCAATGGTGTTCTGGTACACACATGAACTAAGCACATGACAACCGCAACCAGTTCCGTAAGTAAATTCTTGTTACTTAAGGAGACCTGTTGAAGCCCCAAATAGTTTGCCTTGACCGGAAAAAGGCTAATGACCCGACTCATTAGTATTTGTTAATTGTTTTGGTTGTGTGCGTAAACAAGAATTGTTTTGCAAATATGGCGTCGTTCGTAAAAAGAGAACGCAGTGCTATCAACTAAGAGCATAGGTAGAGGTCCTTTTGTTTATATTTATCAATACACAATTTTGAAATTAATAAATATACAGATCTCTTGTCTTAAAAAATAATTAGATGCTGATGTCACTGAAAGGAGAAAATGAGTTCATTTACTGTGACCTTGCTTTACGTTTTTCGTATTTGATTTAGATGAAAAAGCATATATTTGCAGTTTTTAAAGACACACTGTCGAACTATATCTATGTTGATTTTATTTCGTCTATGAAGGTCTCTTTGATATATTTTTTCAAGAATTATAAAGGCCGTCGAAAAGCAGAGTACTCGACGAGATCTTAAATGCAAAAGAAGGATAAGGATTCAAGAAATGTACACTTCATCAAACGAACGAATTTACTAGTAAAACCTTGAACGGCTTTTTTACAACAAAAATGATTTCTTTACAATTTAAGTCTATAACCTGTTGGTTGCAATGGAAACACTGATCTATTGGATTCAAATATCTTCAAATGTAAACAAACCTTTCATTGAAGTTCTGGTTAATGACCTATTCTAACATGATATTAGAAACATGTGTCGATGAATCGACTTCGGATCAAGAAATAACGCCGCATGACGTTAACTCTTACAAATCCTTTTATTGCTGTGCATGGGAATGCATATACATTGAATACCTGTATATAACAAATGAAACAGTATCTAACCATACTTCGTGAATGCAAGTCGTATCAAACCCACGGCAAAGACAAACATGATACATCAAAGATGATAAATAAAACACGACCCGAAAATAAATCTAGTGTTTAATTTAAGACAATAACAGTTGACATTTCACGAAAATTTGTGAATTTTATTCGATGATGCAGAAGAATTCTGATTTGCAAAAGATTTTTGTTTGTATTTTTTCAATATTCCATTACAGTTTCTGTCTTAATCATTTGTCCATACCTGTACACATACTATTTTATTGACCTCTTATAAGTATATTTTGCTGACACCTTACTATTATCACAATGAGGAGACAATGTATGTACCGAGGAAAACGCGCGCGGCAGAAAGCCCTTATTCATTCAGGTTGATTGTATACAATCTTATTCCATACATCCTCAAGATATTTAATGGGACTGTTGAACAATGACAGCCAATTGTAAATGATATTGCAGTATCTTACTGGTTGATTAAAAGAAAATTTCACGAAAGTAATTCCTCACATGATGATGGGACTAATGCTGAATGAAATTTATAACGTTTACAATCATAGCAGGTTTTTGTTATAGTTATTTAATACATCGATATAAAATAACATTTGAATGACAATGTGTATTGTTCATGAGAGTAAACACACAACGGATATCCGTTGCAACACTAACGTACGAACGTTTTCAGAAGAACTGGTTACGCTGTGAATTCATGATGCATTGCATGAGAGATGCAAACAAAACGATGAGACAAAGATAAAATATTGCGAAAATGCTATGTCCATGTGTTGAGATAACAATGTGGAATAATTTTGCATTGTTTGACAGATTCACATAAAGCGTTGCACAAACAAAATCGGATCAAAATGCCATTAAACAATTCGTTGCTATTTGCTGTCAAAGAAAGACTTTGTTAAATACGTTTGTTATGATGCCAGAGTAAGTAATTAGATGTATCAAAACAGTAATTCATACGAACTATCTTGTTATTTCATATAATAACAACGTACATTTTGATAAAGTAACAATTTTCTAGTCATTTTCAACATTGTTGTTACTTTGCAGAAATGTTATGAAATGTGTATTATTTAATTTATTCAGTTCTCATAAATTTAATTTACTTTAATATAAGACACGAAAAAATAATCGTTGAAAACCGAACCATCATATTCCTTAGCAATATGTGCTATTTGAGGTTTCAAAATCTATCTTAATAGCGGTTTTGGATTCAAATAAACTTTCTCATAGCTTGTGCGTCGAATGAGAGCTTTATGTTTAACGGAACGATATCTGCACGCACTCGTTTACCTATCGGCGATTTGGTAAGACCAATTCAGAATGGGATCACGATTCGAGATAGTTGAAACATTGTGTATATGCAAATGTTATCATGTTCTTAATGCAACGAGAATTTTTATGAGCGACCTTAACATAGAGATGTTCACTTAATTGTCTTCCTGTTTAAGCCAGTAAAATAAAGTTCATTCTAGGTGGTCTAACATGCATGACGTCCAAAAAGTCGTGTAACGTTTGAGTATATTTCCAAAAAACAACGAGTAATTCTTTTTTCTAACAAAGGGACTTGAGAGCCTCTCTTTTTTGCGTTCACTATATTCTTAAAAGTTAGTTTTTACTTAAAGGTAATACAAGTTTAGTTTTTTCTTTCGAAATTCACATGAATTAGTATGATTGATTACGTCTGTGTATTTAGTTGTGTTGTTGTGTTTCAATGGTAATTTGCATTAAAGGTCTAATTTATTAAAATATGCAATGGTTTGGACAATTGCTTTTAATGTTCAATCCGTCATCGTTATATATTTGCCTTACCATCTAAAGGTACATGTACACATACATGTATGTGAATAACTACTTCTATGTTTTGTAAACAGTATAATTGACAACGTTTATAAGTTTACAGTACCAATACATTTAAATTGTGTTGTGGTAATTGTCAAAATCAATAGTTCAGTATGGATCACCATTTCATGTTCAAAAGTTTTATAAGGGAGGTTGTGAAAACCTGAATTAAAACGTGTTGATGTCTTAACTCGTAAACGTGTCCGTATGCAAATTAAATGGTGAACGAGTAACGTCACAAAATAGAAAAAACATGGTTTACATATGTATCGAGTGAATGTGAATACGATTTTGTCATGACGTTCGTATTATAATAGGTGATGTAATAGCAACGAATATCTTGAATGTACACAGGCCTATATGTACAAGGACCTAAATCATTGCAAACTTATGTCATGCGCTATACATGTAGATATAGACCAAAGTAGGTATAAAGCTACAAAACTGCACAAATGTATGTCAAGAAAGCCCCATTTGGTATTGTGCTTGTAACGTTACATGCCCAAATTATGGTAGCGTCACATCAAATTCTATCTGCGTTAATATACTTTCTATGTAAATGTAATTAAAACTTACACTCTCTGGTTTGCATTTAAAAACTCAAGTTTGCAATTCATGTAAGAATACCAATCAGTTGCACCTAGGTGTTTAAGATGGTGCATGTTTTTACTTGATAGCGAGTGATTTTAACTTGTATTCGTTTTAACCAATCAGAATTTTTTTTTAATGAAAGAAGAATGAACTTCTTTGAGTAGAACTGCATACCACAATTATCAAGACCGATAACCTGGACGAAAATTCAATCTTTCGGTAATTGAACGTAATCGAACGAATCGTCAAATGTTTATAAAACTCCAATAATTATTCAGACCGATAACAAACACCAACCGTAAGATTGATTATACATGGCCGTCAAAACTGCACCGTCATATATAATGTACTCACTTTTAATTCAATTGGGCTCTAGAAGATGGTCATATATAATATAAGCACATGCAAAACAATCTTAAAACCAATTGTACAGAAACAAATTGGCTTTACATTTGTTTTAAATCATAGTCATATATAATTCTAGTACATTCAATTAACTTTGTTTGTTTGTTTTGCTGAATATTTTCGCCGTTTTCAACCGTATTTCAGTCATATCACGGCGGTCAGTTTGGCACCTCACTTATTTCCTGTAAGGGCTGACTAATCCGCCACAAATGTTTTGTTACCGGGCTGGGAATTTAACTCGTGTTATAAGGAGTTGTAGTCCAGTGCTCTACCAACTGAGCGATACCGAATGAACCAATTACAACAAATTAAATAAACAATTCATTAAAAAGTAATTGCCCCAAATGGAACGATTGAAATTTCTAAATATATGTCTATTCGTCATAAACCATTTGTTCTATCGTGTGGTCGTCTTTGCAAAATACTTGATTGATTGTTGCTAATGGTATATTTCTAAATTGCACGAATTTGCCACTTAACTACACGATGCTTTCGGTCTGAAGATTCACCGTGTCAATAAAACGAAAATTAAATGAAAAATAAAAAAACGTTCGTAAACCGTGTATTTTAAATGCGTATCATTTGGGGTTATTAATTTCTGCAGTAAAGACAATGTTTGCATAACAGAGTACGTAGCTCAATCTGAAGAACCAAGGGCTGGATTTTACGATTAAAATCGATCAAACAACGCCGGGTGCTTATCAATAGTTTTCTTATCTGCATGCCATACTTTATTCTCATGTATGTCCTCAAGTTGTTTGAGATAGGAAAACGAAGATGGAATTTCCGCCCAGAAAAATGCATAGTTGCATTATCCGGATAGAGAAGTAATTTGTTATCCTCGAAAATAAGGACAGATTATCAATGAAATATTTATCAACATTTACAAACAGTTGCATTTTCCTTACTTAGATTCCGCTCTTAATCCGCGTGATGGTCCACATAAATGAGTTAAGAAATATTTATCATAATAAACTAAACTGCATACAACATGAAAGACACATGTTTATTTGAAAAGAATCCCTGAGTTCACAAAGACCTTATTGTGTGCCGCCTTAAACGAATGTCGTCGATTTAATGTTAATTCTTTTTTTTTTGTAAACACAAAAACAGCGCAGGTTCTGTCTAATGCACACTATTTTCGTTTTAATTTCAAACAGATTCACTATAAGAGAAAATAATTTCTGATGACATTAACTCAACTTTTGGAAATAATGAAAAACAGCTCGAGAGAAAAGCAAGCAAAACAACAAAAAACAAACAAACGTGAAACCTTGTTTGCATCAGAACAAAATTAACCAACGGTCAAAACGTTGACGACACCTCACAACATCCACCCAAACACCTGTCAATATGTTCAGCATGGATCCAAATGTATTTACGTTGCACTACAGAGTGTGGCCTTTCGTGCTAGATATTTTTTGCTTTTGTGTGTATACAATGCTTATTCGTAATGACGAATAAGTTGACCAGTACCGATTAATCGGTGTAAATTTGTTTGCCAGGAATACTTTCATCCATTTCACACTACCGCTACGCTATCAACGTTTTTTCGTAAAGGTGCTTATAATGTTACACTGATAATAATTAATACTTATCCCCAAAAGATATTTTATCCATGAATCTACTTTTGTTTAATTTTCGATTATGATAAATGATGGATGTGTTTTACATGCGTTTATGATATAAGTTATGGTATGTGTATATGTTGTGGTATATTGTGAATTTCATGTGATTATAAACAATCCGTGTGAGTTTGTTGCATGAATTCTAACATTTAATAATTTTTCTAAGAAATAATATAACTGCTCACACGTCTCTTTAAATGCAACGTTTGAATGATCGACACATTTACAATTCCAAGACTTATTTGACTGATTCTTAAATGACATGAATTTGCTGCAAAATGGTGCAGACACGACAAAATGGAAATGGAAAGTCTTCAAAGCAAAGGAAAGGACTTAGAAAAGTGCAAAAAACCTAACGTATCAATGGTGCAAGAATAAAAAATAAACATTTAGAAAAGAACATGGTCAATCTGAAGGAAAGTGTTTTCTTTTTGAGGTATAGCATGAACATGGTCGTGTACACTGCTGTGGAGCTGAAAATGACATGTTGATTAAGTTAAAATCTGGTTTGCGCTGTACATAGTATTTTGAACAACAATACAGTTAATATTCCGTGTACAATATAACCAAATATGTTCAGCGCATTTCTAATTGATGAGAAAGACACTCAAGAAGATATTTGATTGTTTAAGTATTTGAAGAAAAGAAAAACGAGATATCAAATATTCAAGTACTGTAAGCGCTTTTTGTTTATCTTTAAACTTAATTGTTCGGTAACATTTATTCAGCTGTATAATGTAACAATAATAAAGAAGCATATACCCTTGGCGATACATTCCACTGATTTCAATAATTCGTCAAGGCATACATTATCAAATTTAATATCTACACAATCCTTTGCCTATACATGTTACTGGGAGATGCACAACTTAACATAATGATGCACATTTATCAGTCTTGCACAACCGTATTTATTTATCCTTAGTTTGTTTAAACAGCTGCAAAGCAGATAGATACCATCAGATCGGAATGTTATGTTCCCGTGTTCTAGTAACGCTGCCCAAGCATAGTTCATTCAGCGATACATGCAAACAAAACAGTGCAATCGGATCAAAATGACATAGTCATGTGCGTTGCAAATTGCATACAAATTATGACATTTTTGAACACTTCTGTTATATTACACATAGCAAGCCAGTCCGAAAACACTAAAAAACAACTCTGTAGAATGTTAACCTAATGAAAATACAAAAATGTAATTGAAATCGATCAATGAAACATTCTATGAATAATACGAGCGCATATGCAATATATACTGCATTCTTACCATTTGTTTTTGAACATAAACGTATCAAAATGTATTTCGTACAAACGAAACCGTTTTCATTGAAATAAATGTTTTTTTAATTTTATATAAACTGCTGCTTTTTTATGGTGCCTTGGATGATGTCCGTTGCACTGTGACTTTAAAGTTATATCAAATCATTAATACATATCAACATTGTAACTCGTAGGATAACAAACGCACGTCTTGCAATAACAATTTCACGTGTGGTGTTTTTATCATAAATGATATCAAATCATGCTTTCAATTTTAGTATCGTATGTTTACAAAATTGATGAACACTTACAATTACATTATATTTGTTTAAAATAGTGAACATCACAACATACTCATTGTCTAAAATGTGTCTACCATGTTCAATAGCAGCGTTTGCATATTTCGAGGTAAAACAAATGTATAAGCACCATAGCAACTTGCTCATCACATATACATCGAATATCTATCCAATATCAAGGAACGGTATTTTCCTTCATGTGTGGTCCTAAATAGGACACATCCAGTCCATAAATACTCCTATCGGCGTTTTGATAAGATAAATTCAATATGTTAGCACGATTCGAGATAATCAAAACATTGTGTGTATGCAATTATTATCATGTCCTTGGTGTAATTATAATGATATATAATTGATAACTTATGAACGGACATATTATGGATAGGTTCACTGATGTTTCTTCCTGTTTAACGCTAGTCAAATAAAGTTAAGTCGTATATGTCGAATAGAAGTGGTACCCTCTATACCACCAAAATGTCGTGAAGCGTGGATCTTTCTTAATGTCTAGTTCTTCCCAGCACTCAAGAGCGTCTTTTGTTTTTACTTTTGACTAGTTTTTAACTTATCACTTAACCCGGTTTAGTTGTTTTCTAAATTTAAATGCATTAATGTCCTCGAAATGGTCTCAGTATATAGTTCGTCAATATTTGTGTTAAGTTATTTACATTAACAATATAGTTATTATTCGCATGTCGTTAAAGTATAAAAGTGTATCAGGATATTTTCATAACTTATTTTATGTTTAGAAACAATCAATGTGACGAATATCTTAACATAAATACGGTTGTCTGTATGTATGTTTAAGCTTTAATTATCATGTGCTGTAGTAATTTAAGTAATTGTTTAAGATAGGTATGATTTTCCCATGAATGGATATTAATGTAAATCAAATAAATACGATGTCGGCATGAAGAACGAGTGGTAATGGGCGAGAAAATAAAATGATTTATATCTTGAGTGTGTGCGTATCTATATGTAGCAAGAACAAAATACGTAGTTAACAACATAACTGCATAAATGTGTTATGAAATGCTGCAATGTGCATTCTTCACGCAACGTTGCCATTGCAAATTATTAGCTTTAATTCCAATAATATTTTCGTTAACATTTCTTCTTTTTACAGTTAATAACAGCTTACTCTTACTGTCTGCTTTGCAGGTAAAATCTCAAGTATGCAATGAATTTACGAATTAACAATTGACCAAAACTATATGAAGAAGAAACATATATGAGAAGAACTGCATACAGCAATAACAAAGACCGATAACTTGAAAAAATGTTTTTGTGACAGGTATTGAATATTCTGTCGCTAGGTGTCATTTTATGATGACACTTCATAACTGAATGGTGACTCTGTAACGCGATGGTCAAATGTTTATCGCATTCCATGGAAAGATGGCCAACACTAACTTACCGTGTTATTGATAATATTTAGCTGTCAAAACTGCAAAATGTTATCACATTGAATAAACTTCTATACACCAATTATACCAAATACTCATGTAAAAGTTTTCATAAGGCTTCAGATAACAGTCATAGATTATGTTACCGCATTCAATAAAGGACTTCATGACAATAATATAGAAATTAATGTAACATTTATTTACAGATTTCAAAGATGTAAAGTAAGACTAAATCCATGTTGTCAAAGTTCGTCTTTGAAAAGCGCTTTGAATCTTTGACGCCAATGTAATATATCTGTCAAAATTCAGAGTGCTGGGACAATATCGGTAAATTAATCATAACAATTTCATTTCGTCAAACGAATGGATTAAATAAATCATGTTGTGTTGTGATATCGACTTCTTATCACGACAGCATGCTGCATGAGGTAAAATCTCATGAAGTGTTGTCCTTGATTCTGCATCTTGTTTACACAAATCTAGAATATACCGTTAAGACCTTTTTTCAAACATATATCATATGCGTATAGTTATAGACGTAAATAGAATAGTCGTAATGATGCCTTGTGCGATTGAAATATGTCCATGTCATCAAATAAATCATGATGCTTTGGTTACGCCAATATTCTAACAATGTATTTCAGTTGTGTATTTTAATATACTTTTGATCACGAAATTGCGCCGCTTGCGGTCAAATGAAATACTTTGATGGCGTGCCTTTTCAATTTTGCTTGTGAATACCCTTATATAAAAAATATTGAAAATTATATGGTTTTATTTCAGGATACATTAGGCTTTAGGCCCATGACAATCAAACATATAATACACAATGAAGTCAATAGTGGTCAATGACATACAGGCATATGAATATACTATTTTAAGCAATATTAGTTAACAATTTAAAACGAAAGAGTTGGCAGTTATAAAGACATGCATATTAAAAAAAACATATTAATACTATATAATACAATAAAAATATTATATACCCAAGCTATGTGATTGTAAGAAGAATATTGTATCTATAAATGTCAAATTAATGGTCATTACATACCCTTTCAGCGTGGATATGTTAATATGTTTTAATAAACATTTTCAGTAGGTGATAATAAAGCGATAAGAGTAAACAAACTGACAACATCGTATTGTAAATGTTTTAATTTAGATAGACAAAATGAAATTTGCTCCTCTCTTATCTGACAACTATCTTTTAATAACGATGACGGAGAAGAATTTGAAACGAAAAGACGATACCTGGCACAACTATTTTTTAGATTTATTTGCGAATAAGTTGTGATTTGACACGTTAGTTTGGGTTTATAGACAAAAAAAATGAAGAAGAATTCTGATTTGCAGTTGATGATAATTGTATTATTTTAATATTTTATAACTATTTAAATCTATAAACATAATAGTTTGGTAATATTAGAATATTCTGCTGACACCTTAAGATAACGATTATAAAGACAAGTTTGTGCCAAGGACTCCACACGCCTAAGAAATCAATCATTTTGCAACGTGTATTAAATGACGTTTGCAATTGTGTACTGTTATACGATGGTAGTCAACTTATAGTCTGCAAATTGATCTATAAGTATTGCAGAATCTATTTGGTTGATTTAGGCGTGAGTAAAGTCTTAAATGTACTACAACTGCTATTCCTCTTGCGTATTTACTGCATGTAGTACATAGTTTGTTAACATCTATTCACTTTCAAGCCAAGGATGTGAATGTATTCAGTGCTTGAAAAACCTTTCTTATCCATGATTATTTTTAAACCTTACATAAACGCATTTATGTCCACAATTTTAAGTCGCCTTTTATCAAAATCTTTTGCAATGACTTAAGGCTCCTGGCGTTCAAAGTTATCATCAAAATCTTTACAGATAACATCTCGTGGGTGTGACAATTGACGTACAGGTGAATAAACAATTGAAGTATCTTGGTCTTAGTAACAGTTATTCTACATAAGAGAAATTGATTTTGTACCAATGTGTAATACTAATATTTTCTAATTTAACATGTACATTCTTTCTAACTAAGCTCAATAATTGTAGGTAGAGCAACATAAAAAAGTTTCACTTAATAATTAAAATTGAGTACTCCCCCATCTAGGTTTGAATCGATATTGTGCTGACTTGTAATGCCCATTACCAGACAACATGAGTTGTATATATGAAAGTCGTGTTTATGCTCGAATATTGTGAGAATATAATATGTATATATTTATATATATATATATAACATCTCGCTGCAGACAACCACATCATTTTATAAAGAAGTCTGAAAAAATGCATTGGTATTGAACTAAATGTTAAAAACGACATAAGTGTATTTTGCTTTAAGTGGCACATGTTAACATACCGGCTCTGTGGCAACCCAGGCCGAATCGTTTAAATATGATGTTATCAGATGCACTACTAACGCTTTCAATGCATTTTGCATTTTTGGCAGATGCAAACAAAACGATGCAACGACGATAAAATATATTCAAAATGCTATTTGCATGTGATTAAACAATGTGTTTCAAATAATTAACGGTGGAAGAAAATATTAAAACGGATAAAAAAAATATACCATTAACACTGCATTGCTAATACACTCTAATTCAGCTATTGTTCGATATCTTTGATTTGAGGCATATCAAATAAAGCTGTATCAAAATAGTTTCTCATAGTACTTGTTATCAATGTTGAATTACGTAGTAAGTCACTGTAATCCTTGATAAAACACAACAACATACTCTTTAGCTATAGTATCACTAAACGATATTCAAATCATGTTCAACGTTGAATTTTAAATGTACGGTTGCATTGTTGATGCTATAATCATTTTAGGAATAAATATATCATCGTTGAAAACCGGTCCATCATATTTAGTATTAACTGTTGTTATTTTGAGGATTGGACATCTTAATCGCTGTTTCAGCTTCAATGCAACTATCTCATCATCATTTCATCGAATGCAAGTCTCCATTTTCAAGGAACGATATCTTTCTTTTATGTTGTAAAACAAGTGCTCATTTAGTCCAATGATACTCCTATCATCGCGTGGATAAGATAAATGCACGGAGTGAGCACGATTCGAAATAGTCCAAACATTTGGTATGTATGCTATTATTATGTTCATGTCCTCATTCAGTAAGTGATAATTATGAATAAACCTATTATGGGTATGTTCAACAGTTGTTCTTCCTGATTTAAGCAAGTCCCGCAAGTTAAATGGAAATAATCCTGCTCTGAAACAAAAAGGTCACGGTTTCGATCCTTTGTCGGGAGCGTTTTCTTCATCTTTCTAAAAAACACCAAGTACTGGTCCTGTCCAAGAACAAACTTCAAAATGTCACTCGTATGAGTATTCGCTTTATTCAAGCAAAACATAAACATATTTAAAAAAAAAACATTTACATGTTGTTTGTTTTTCTTAAATTCATATCAGTTATTGTATTTGATTTGCTCTGTGTATATTGTTTTGATGTTGTTTTTATTTTTGTAATTTTAATTGCTCGTCTTATTTATTGACTGATTGCCATGTTTTGGAAAATTGTATATAACTTTTAATAGGTTTGATATAATTTCTAAACCATAAAACTATAAGGCTGAGCAAATAGCGTTATTATGTATGTTTAGGAATAAATGTGTATCACGATATGGGTGTAACTGATTAAATGTTAAATGTTATATAAACTGTCTATTTGTCAGAGTAACTTTACAAAAACATACTTGTTTGTTCCTACGCTAGCCTTACCTATGCTTTTGACTCGTTTTCTTTATATCCAGTGATATAATGAGCATGAATAACTACCTACTGAAATGTGTAACACAGTTACAAGACCGATTAGAGGGACAATATGAATTCCATTCCACATTTAAGTTGCGATTCAACTAGTAAAATCAATAAATATGAGCGTCTATTTAGTGCTACTCCTTCATAGCTGAAGATGACGACAAGGCAATGGTAAAACGTTTATCGCATTTCGTTGTTTATACTAATTGTTAACACCTGCCGTGTGATATATAATATTTGGCAATCGAAGTTGCAGAGTCATAAAAACTCAATAAACTATCTTAACCGCTTTAATGAGATAATATAATCACTTATAATAAATTATCTTAATTGAATTAATTGATTTTGTCTTTTTATAATTTGCTCGGACTCCAAGTGTTGAGAGTAAAATACTTAAATATGTGCAATATAAACCATTATCATCGTTTTCTAATATCAAGTGTTTGTATTGAAACTTGATATATTGTTGCTAATGACATATTTGTAAAAGCCCGATAATTGACCATTCATCAAGATAATTATTTTGTTCGAACGAAATGTAAACGAAAATTGTTTAACATATTTTACTACAAACTTTCTTATTCAGTCGGGATATAGATAATTTAAAATTTAGAAATGTTCTTTTTGTTCTGATCTATTCCGATCATGTGTTTTTTCGTTATGAAAATGTTCGTAAATTGACTTTAACATACTTAAAAAAAAAGAACACACGATATTTTCGCATCATGTTTATGGAACGAATTATGTCTTTGAGGTGGCCCGTGTAAACTACATTCTTCACAGTTGGGGTAAATGAGTTCTGCGATAAGGATTTTTTTTCAGAAATTGGGAAATAATGAATTAGCTCTGAAGGTTTGTGTAAATTATCATGCTTGTTGACATAAGGCACATATTTTTGATAATGTGCATTTTAAGAACCAAGGAATAGATTTCAAGATTAAAACTGCGCAAACAACGCCGGATGCTTATCAATCATTGTCCTCATCTGCAACCCATTTGGGTTTTAGTTTTTTTTAGGGTTTAATTGAGCTGGTTTTTGGGTTAGCTGGTTTAAAATTGCATATATTGTAAACAATACAATTCAAAGTTCCAATAATATTTACATCAAAGTGTATACATACATCACACTAATACATCAAGTCTTTTGAAATATTAAACGCAACATGGGATTATCATCCTCACAGTGTACACAACCTATTACTAATCTTAAAATTAATTATAAATAATGTGGAATCTTGTTTTTGCTCCTAAAATTAATTGAGGATGATGTTGTTTCTTGTTCCCAAGATAATTTACTTACCGATGTTTTCAGCGTTCGCTTTGTTGATAGTAACTGGATTAGTCAGAAACCACACACACATTGAAAACAATCCGAATGCTTTCGCCATTTCTTCCCTCGCTGATACGTTTAAAAATTATAATTCTTGTTTTGTTTTATTTCAATCTTTACTCAATTACGTTTCGGAACTTCCGGTGTCATGTCATTCTGATATATATAAATAAGTATTTCAAGGTGTGTCTTATGTTCGTTTGTTGGTTATCAATAAGTTTTGCATACGTTATTTTTCAACACACCTTAATTATGAAAAAACAACACATATGTAATGAGTAATCTCAGCATTTTTCAACGCTACGTCGGAAATGTGGGTCGATTGTTTAGTTCAAGTCCACACCAAAATCTTCAACGAAATAATTTTGAACAATATGAGCACATAAAATCAAATACCAACTTTAATGACCTATTATGCCTAAGTTTACACACACTAATTGTCGTGACAGTTACCGGTGGGCAACTAATAATCCTATTTCGTAGCGTGAGTCTCAAACATTTGTTTCTCCTTAAATAAGACACAATCTTTGCCATGTATCCTGCATTTTAACTGTTTCGCACAACCGCATCGCTGTCAAAGTATGCCGATATGATAAATGACTATCAACGATTTTAACTCGTGATCGAGTCGTTATCAGAAGCATGGCTGTTAGTTTAAACCTATTTATTTTTGCTCGATTGTTTCGAAACATAAGCTTATATAAACGCTCTCGAGTCCGTTTCCTGGGACTAGAACCAGTACTTGATGTCTTTGGGGGAGATCAAAGGAACGCTCCCAGTGGGGTTCGAACCCATGACCTCCCGATCGCTAGGCGGACACCATATCCACTACGCCACGCCGATCTTTAGAACAGCATGGCTGTTGGGAGTCGTGGAAATTAAAGGGACATATTGACAGATTGGTAACTTTAATATTCAAACGATTATTTGTATTCTCAGTTACATGATTGCAATTTTACAATAAAAATATTATTATCTCCCAACTTTTTTTTACTCCGGATGTTGTACGTTTTTTATATGTGTAAATGTGTAAATGATATGTGTATACGATATGTTCGTGTAATATGTGTTTTTGACGCATATATCATAAGCATATATGATATGCGTATACGATATGTGTATAAGAACAATCCGTGTGAACTGTATGAATTAAATAAAACATATATATATACAGGACTGTGTTTTAATTGGTAAGGTATGGTTTTAAAACGGTCATGTACACTGTGAAGAAGCTAATGCAGTTATTTTTTCCGTGCAAAAAAACTATGTAAATAATCATTTCGTATGGTTGAGAATCACTATGAAGAAGATATTTGATTAAGAGCATTTGTATCATCTTTAATGATTACATATATATTCAATTACATAACTGATACTTTATCTTCAAGCATGACGGTAATGCAATAAATATAATGTTTGAGAAACATCGAGCCTGAAACGATGAATGTGTATTGTAGTATCATGTTTTTACGTGTTCGCATTATCTGTGCAGAAGTAGGAAACATAAAGTATATATTATTATAATATGAAAGTTTATCAGATGATTACGAAGACGATGATGATGATGATGATGATGATGATGATGATGATGATGATGATGATGATGATGATGATGATGACGACGACGACGACGACGACGATGATGACGACGACGACGACGATGATGATAATGATGATTTACAACGAATTGCTAATGGTTGTGAATGAACCCAAGAATTTATTTGATTAAGAATATTTACAGAAAAGAAATGTGAGCGATGAAGACTCGAACATATTTGTAAGGATGACACAATATAGGTCATTTAAATTAAATGCAGATATCTTTAATAACTGATACGTTGTCGTTTTTGTGCACGAGTTTCTTAATTGTTGTACATTTATTTCTTCCTTGTAAGTGACATACAATGTCCTCATATCTTATGGTTGATTAGGGCTCTAAATAGAATTTGACGAAAACTAGATAACCTTTCAATCTCAAATCAGATTGCGGTAGATTAAGTCGTTCGTTTTATTTGTTTTACGTTTAGACGTCAACGCCCTTGATGTGATATACAAACATGTCCCTTCATAAGTCCGCATCGATAAGTATGTTCCGCTGTCAGACTACAAACACATTAGGATAAAGCATTTCACATTGTTCAAGCAGGGTTTATGAGCAAACATAATAGTCAAGAAATACATTAAGCTAATGTGAGTTCAAAAACAAAATAAAGTGTCGATTTGCAGATGGGTAAATCGATCATATAAATATCAGCAGTCCAGAAACCTTGCAATCTGACAGCATGAAGTCAACGCAACTTAAGAGCGTTATCAAAATATAGAATGTATTGCGATATTTCTTCCACTATACATGGTTCTCGAGAAGCGATAAAAAGCAATGGTTATCGTTTGAAAAACTAATCTGACATCGTTAAAAAATACGTCGAGTCGTTGTTCATCTTTTATTAAATTAATTTTAATTTTTTATATTTATTGAACAGCAAAGTGCGATGAAAACAAAAACATGTGTTAGTAACAATTTAGTTAAAATACAAATAATTACTCACTGGTAAATTCAAACACACGTATATGATGATACGCAAATAAATGAAATGACCTGAATGACTGCCAATTTATAATGGCCTTCACGTAATGAAACATGGTTCGCCTTTTATAGTAATGCTACATGAACACTTGTAAGAGATTAAAATAGGGGTAAGGCACAGTGGTAACATTTCATCTCGAACATAGGATCGAAGAGCTACACAATAATCTTTTAGACCTAAATAGTGTGTTTTTCCTAGACACGATGACTGTTGGTCATCAACTGGACACGTTTTTACCAACTATTTTATTAAATTAATACTAAGTAAAACGGATATTTTCATCATTAATATGTGTATGAAGTTTAAAGATGTTGTGTTAAAGTTATTATTTTTAATAGCACAATTTGTTAATTAGAACAATTTTGAAAAGGCATAAGCAACATTGACAGTTTGTAGTATTTCAAAATAGGTACAATTGCTTGTTTCTGATGGTATAATTTCAAGAATGGGTTGTTGAATTATGTATCTGGAAATTGGTTTCATTGGCAGGTGGTACCGTATGGTACACTACAGAGCTAGGTGTACAAACCGACTTTTTTTTTAACAACCGCTCCTAGGCCCAAAACCTAAGTCATTTGTATCTGTTGTGTAATAAGTTGTTTTGTTGTGTGATATTTCGTTGAGTTTTGAATTTAAATGTTGCGGCCATGTTGGTCTCCATTAGTTTTTTTTCAATTATATACAGGACATGACGTCGATGTCATCAGACGTCAACGGCGATGCCAAATTTAACATACAATGTTAAGCCACATTTAGTTGATATGATTATATTAGAGTGTTTGGTAATGTTGAAGCTTTTACAAATAACGAACCGCATTGTTATTTAAAAAAAGTTATATTTTGATTACGCAGTTGGTGTTTTACTCTGTTGTTTCCTTTTATGTATAATAAAACATGCATAAGCATACACAATTTTTGACCATATAATATAGACTATAGGCATACACCTTATGAGTTATTGTTATTTTTTGTTTATAAGATCTTGATGAAATAGCTTTTTTTTCTTTATATGAGATTACCAAATGTCAATTAAAACTAATAAAATTTGAATCTTTAAGTAAATAATAAATCCGTCGAAATGCAGAGTGGTCAACTAATAAATGAAAACACGGATGCAGAAAATAGAGCGGATTTGGTAAAACCGTTGACAGCTTTGGTAATATATAATTAGTTTTTTTGTCTACAACGTTTAAATGCAATCGAAACCATTCCTTGATGTTCTCGTTATGTAAATATTCCGACGCGATATAAAAAACCTGTTGTGACTTTCGATAACAAACGTACGCCGCATGCAATAACCTGCAATTCGTTGATGACTTGTGTTTTCAGTTTTGCATATTGAATACAAAAGCATTGAATACATGTATAGCACAAATGATTGACCAGTGTTTGTCCAAACTTTGCGAATGTGAAAAGCAATATGTATCTGTAAATCAAAGATTGATGGTCATTAGATATCCACACAGCGTGTTGATTGAAGCAAGATTTTATAAAGTTGTCCTTGACCTTTGAACACATATCTCATTCACCGTCAATATAGCCCTTCAAAGATTTCGCAGAGCATTATTCAAAATGAATTAAAGATTTCAAAATAAACCACTGAACGTGTTACTGAAACTTTTGAAAGGTGGTATTATTATCATAAAATGTTAAACATTGCGGTATGTTGTGATTGCAGACATAAATGTACAATAGCCATTCTATAAATTTGGTAAAACAATTAAAGGATAAGGAATGTTTTTCATTTGTGATGTTAGACACTGTTTCTTCATCATCTTTATATTTAATGCGAGTCTTCATTTTTAAGGAACGATATCTCCCTTTCATGTTGTCCTAACACATCAGTACGCTAATATGCCTATCTGCGCTTTGATAAGATAAATGAAGTAAGGGACCGCGAGACGGGATAGTCGGAGCATTTGATATATGCAGTTGTTATCACGTCTTTTATATAGTTTGCATGTAAAATCATTCATAATTATGAAATACCTTATGATGAAGAAGTTAATATTTGTTTTCTTCCTGAATGAAGCAAGTCAAATATAGTGTGTCGATTATGAATTCATAATTATGTAGTATGTTTGATGATTTGTTTCTGTATATAGCCGTTTAGTTGCTGTAGTTTGGCTTGGTAGTTAGCCACGAAGAAATTATTTCTGAAACAAATTCATGTTTTGTTCTATATTATATAAGATTCAATCCGTGATAAGGTAGTATTTGCCACATTAATTTCGGATAGCAATTAGAAAAAAAGTTATTATGAACGTATACCTTAGAAGTGGGTATACATATACACATAGCAAGTAATGCACGTTTTGAAGACGATGTAATGCGCGATGGATCTAAAACTGAACATCTTGTTTTGAACGTGTGTGAAACGTTTGTCCAAGTTTAGTGTACCTATGGTATTAACCTGTACTGTGGCGATTGTCAAATAAAAGTATACCCAAGTATTATATATAGGATCTTGCATGAGTGGTCGTTTTGTATTGAATTTATTAAACGAGTCATCTAAATGAAGATAAAAACGAGGCTTGCCGAGTTTTTATCTTCATTTAGATGAAGAGTTTAATAAATTCAATACAAAACGACCACTAATGCAAGATTTTATTTATAACATGACCAACAAAATGCTTTAAAACACACATGTATTCCCCTCCGTGCCATATAGAGGAAAGGTCGATATCTATAACGAAGCAGCAATGCGGTCATTGTGTGTACCTGAGCATGAGAAGTAGTTCTGGACAAATAAGCCTATATGGTTGTGTAACTATAAGCTGCACTCCGCAGTAAAAAAAAGTGCATTGTGGGTAAGCAAGTTGCGGTTGTAAATGCCTTGTCTTTGACAGCGCGTATGCATATATTTTAAGTGATTCGGCTAATTTGCATAGTTATATAACTAGTGAAATAACACCCGTGTAATAAACAAAATTGAGCATTACGTTATTTCTCTCCTGGAGCGTAAGTCATGTTATAATATATAATACAGTAACGTAACTTAACTACACAGTAACGCATATTCAATTTATTCAACTGTTTTTCAATTCCTGATAACTAACGTGTACGGGTTCGAGACTATAATGTCTGGCTATGTTTCAAATTGACATCGCTTGCGAAAAAAAAAACAACATTTATGAAGCTACATAACAGCTTAATCATCATCGTGAATTGACCTGAATTTAAACTAAAAGTTCTCATCACGCACGAACATAATAAGTATGTTATTTTTGAATTCCTAGGGTTTATATACTTATATGGCACAATATACCGATCAGTACAAGACTTCGAAACGATTTATATTTGTAGCTATAACAACGTCAATCTGCGTCACAAAATACTTTAAAAGGTAGTCTACCCGCACTAAACCAACGGCAGTTCTGTTCCTAATATCTTCTTAAAAATGCCTTCAACTACTGTAATAATTACTGTTATTAATGTGTATTCTTCTTGGTTTCTTTGAACATAAAATCTAATCAGTGAAATTCAAATATAAATTTAAATAACTCCCAAATGTATAAGATAGATTATTGTAAAATTGCTCTTGTTTTTGTTTGACTGTTTATCAAATTGTTTTCTGTATAGCGAATGATATAATTAGCATAATCTATAAATGAAGAACCACTTTCTGAACTGTATTACACCATTACCATGACCGATAACTGGGACCATGTGTACTACATTCTACAATGAAGAAGCTTCTCTCTGAGTAGAATCAATATATATGAGTGGCTATATGATGATGGATATGGTGACACTGTAATGCCGTGGTCAAGTATTTATCACATTCCGTTGCTGATTCAAACAGATAGCTTACACCAATCGTGAGACGGATAATATTTTGCCGTCAAAATTGCACATTAACAGAATATGCTTAAACATTCAATTAACGTTTTAATAGGATTCGTTTATAAAGTGCAATAGTTTTTTCTAAAGCATTAATTGATTTTTGTTCAACATTTTTCTCGGACTCTGATGAAACGACAACAATACTTAAATGAGAGCAATATATCAAAATCAGTTACAAGCATTGGTTCGTATATCTTGTCTATAGAGTTGGTTGATTGTTGCTGAAGGCATATTGTTGATTACAATAGGCTACTGCACTAAAATGATATCTGTTCTTCAGATTAACAACATCAATCAAACGAAATATAAACGAACATTATTTAACTAAAGTTTTAACCACACAGTTTCTTTTTAAGCCGTAATAGAGATAAGTTATCACGCAGCACACTTTCTTTTAGTTCTGAACATGGTATGTTTTCATTTTGATAGTTTGCGAACTTGTTCTTTTGACAATTTAGTAGGCAATATCGTCGCAACGTATTTATAGTGAAGAACCTGACATTCAGGTTTTCCGAGCACAGTAGATGCCTCATAGTCGCGCGTAATAATTTATGTGATAATGCCAATTTTTCGATAATTGAAAACTGAGGACTTAGCTCGAGAGTTTTTTTTGTAAACCATTCTGCTTGTTGAGATAAGAAACGTGTGCACATCAACGAGCATCTGAATAACCAAGACCAAGATTTTAGTATTAAAATTCCACAATCGCCGAGTTCTTATCAATAATTGTCCTCGTCTGCATGCCTTTTTTAATACTCATGGCTATCGTCAAGTGTTTTGATATAACAAATATTCGTCAAGATAAATGAGCAGTTGCATTTTCCTGATAAAGATGCCGTATTTTATCATCGTTAATAAGGACAGATTATAAATGACATATTTATCCACATTAACAAACAGTTTCATTATCCTTATATGGATGCCGTTCTTAAGCCTCGTTAATCGTTAACATTTGATAAAAGAGTTATTAATCCTGAAAAACGAAAAATTATTAAACAGCCACGTTACCGTTTGAAACGGCAAACAACATGAAGGACAAACAGGTTCATTTGAATAGTGGATCTGCGCTCACAAAATCTTATTGTGTGCCACATAACATGTTTGTCGTATATTATCTCGCTCTTATGTTGTATATTTTTTGAAGCAAAGAAAAAAGTCTCGTTTTATTTCATGCACGAGCTCTTCGTATTTTAAATTTCAACGTTAGTTACTTTCAGCGAAAATAATATTTGAGGAAATTCTGAAATAATGAAATAAAGCGGTATGTCAAAGTATAAAATGAAAAAGTGAAACCTCGGTTGTATCAGAAATATAGAAGCTGATGGCCAAAACGATGTTCAACACAAAATCGACACAACAACATATGGAACACACAGCCGAATACAAAACAGTTGTTTTAAAGCCGGTTTTATACGAAAGATACTATTCCAGACTGAAAACAATCAAACTCAAATTTCAATTACATTTACATATTTTTTTTTCCACACATAACGTGTTAATACACGTACCATTTATCCAAATATGTGCACGCTGTACAAAAGAGTATTGTTTTTTTTGTCATGTTACATTTTCGTTCAATACGATCTTTTTATAATAAATATTTAACTTCTGAGTGCATACAAGGCTTCTGATAGGCGTTTCTTGTTTGATTTTTTTTGTTTTTGTTTTTAGCAGTCACATAAACAACCAAGCAATGTAATATGGAATTTTTACACCCATTATTGCTGCTTCTTCCTGTATTTGCGCGATGATTATCTGAGATATTAACTCCGTGACGCTATATTCTTAAATCTTTTTCTATAAAGAAGGAATGTAGTTGACAATTGTTAATAGTTTTATTTGATCGTTCGTCAAAAAGTTGTAACTCTGTTACTCTTGTATCTTCAATGCAATTGAGTAATTAAATAGTAATTAAATTGAATGCGTTTTAATTCCCTTTTATTATTGTTTAATTTGAGTTACAATGCTATGACGTTAAATTTTATTTACACTTAAATGTATTATGAATATTGCTGGGCCAAGTGTGAGGTTGAGCGCTCTATAACCAGGTTTAAACCCCCAATGCGTTGCATTGACCGTTCCAAGGCGGTGACCCCAGCTTTATTCTTATTTGTGTTTATGTTGTTTTGTATTGTGCTGTATTGTGCTGTTTTGTACTGTTTCGGCAATCGGTCACTTGCCATAAATAAAGGACCAACTAATTGTTTATAATAAGATTTCAATACTGCTCCAGCAGCTGGAGTTTCACTTCTTTATATTGTATGAGAGAGCTGCGTCT